>JAOWAT010333725.1:0-13586 GCA_028571025.1 Longipedia americana | reverse complement strand
ATTGAAGTTATTTTTTTCTGAAAAGCTTATTGGGGGCAAAGGGTGATGAAAAAATAATACCCTAAAAATTCAAAGAAAATCCAAGCAAGAAATCCTAAAAAACGAAAAATCCAAAATGTCACGACCAGATGAACTTTACTATGCTTAATATGAAAATGCATCTTTCCAAATTCCACCTCCAGGTTTGGCGAATGGACTGAAATCGTAGTGGACGATCGCCTGCCCACCCGCAACGGGCAACTGATCTATTTGCGCTCCGTCGACAAAAACGAGTTCTGGAGTGCTTTGTTAGAAAAAGCGTATGCCAAATTGTATGGCTCTTACAAAGCACTGGAAGGCGGCTTGACTATTGAGGCCGCGGTTGATTTTACAGGCGGCATACCAGAACTGATCAGTCTGCAGGAGACAAAGTTCACCCCCGAGAGACTGTTTTATATCATGAGCAAGGCAGATGCCAGAGGGGCGTTCATGGGATGCGCTCTAGCGGTAAGTTGGGTTCATATCTTCCTAATAATATTGATGAATGCAGGGTCAAGTGTCTAAAGTTTTGAACAAGAAATTTCTCTAAGGTGTGACAGTCAAGCTCGTAACATTTGTGATGTTACACGTAACATTTGTTACGTGTAACATTTTTGTCGCGTAACATTGTTGTTTGTGGACACAGTTTTGTGGAATTTTAAGTCTCGACTGCACTGCACTGAAGAAGTCATGAATTCGAAGCTACATGCAGATGCAAAACAAATTTTAGACTCAACAAAAATGTTCCACGTAACAAATGTTACGCCTAACATCACAAATGTTACGAGCTCAACTGTCGCACTTAAATGATTGCATTACAGATGGCTGAAGAAAGTCCCTTAAAGGTTAAAGTTAAAGAATGTGAAGCAATTTTGCGGATTTCTCATTATCTTCTTTTTTCATGCAATTTTGGACATAATTTTAAGTTCTAAAATTCTGGAGGTTTGAAAGAAATAACATGGATTATTTTTTTTTGTTTTATGAAGTGAATCTTTCAATGAGAATGTTTCATTTTTTTCCTCATCTTGAAAATCTGTTTGAATGCCTCATGAAACTTTTTAATCTACAAATGCGTGTGAGACTAAAATGTAAAATAGAACCAATTTCTCAAAATTATTTATGATTTCCATCAATGTCTATTGAATCGCCACATAATACATCATTTCCTTGCAGACGAACCACTATACGAACGAGGGCATGTCCAAGGGCCTCCAATCTCGACACGCATATACCATAACGAAGGTGGTCGAAATCCGTTCTCCGCACATGAGAGGCTCCATTCCTCTGGTCAGGTTGAGAAATCCACACGGCAATTACAAGGAGTGGAGGGGCGATTGGAGTGATGGGTAAGGACGTTTTAGTGTAGTACCAGGCTTTTTGACAGTTTTTAGACGGGTCAAATACCTGAAAAGTTTGTATTTTTGAGTTTTTGGAGTTTCGCCTTTGGAAAATTTTACTGAGTTTCTGAAAATTAGCTGAGTTTTTCAATGATTTGATCTAAATTTGGAAAAGTTTAAACATTTTTCACGATTTTTTTGCAAATTTTGGCACAAAAGCCAATTGTAACGTGGAGGGAATAATAAAATAAAAAGCAATTCAAATGTTATTCCTGATCAAGGTCTTTTTGCCACCATTTACCCTTATTAAAGAGGGTGAAATCTTGTATTTTTGAGTTTTTGCGTTTTTGTGACGAGTTTTTGGGAAAATTTTGGTTATTTCTTTCAAATTTTACTAAATAAGCAATTTTCAAATTTTCGAAAAGAAATTCCGAGTATTTCGCAAACAAATTTAGTTTTTACCCAATTTTGGCCGATTTTTTACAAAAAAAAGTGCTGATACTTTGTGCTTAATTGCCAAAGTCTAAGTGGGTACCAACACATCACTTCCTCTGTTTTCAGGGACCGTAATTGGCGCGCGATTCCCAATAACCTTCAGAGCAAGATCGGTCTCACCTTCGACGACGATGGCGAATTTTACATGTCCTTCCGAGACTTCCTCAAGTACTTTGGCGAGCTGGAAATTTGCCATTTGACGCCAGATAGCGTGGACGTCAATGATAATCAAAAGAAGTTCGAAGTCTTCAATCATCACGGGAAATGGGATGCTTGCTCAGCGGGAGGCTGTGGAAATGATGGACCACGTAAGTGACGACGGTATTCTTATTCTTAGGCTGCTTTTCGGTTGAAAAAATTTCAAGTATTATTCTTTGAAACATTGTTGTGTCAAAAAAGATGAAAACTTTCTGGAAAATATGTCATGTCAATGCAGTCATTAGAGCAAACAATTGCTACCTTGCGCAGCAAGGTATCAGGACCACTGGAGTGGTGGTGGGGTGGTGGGGGGATGGGTGTTCAATGTTAAAAATGTTCTAGAATTGAAACTTAAATCCTTCTAACTTCTTCAAAACAAAACGTATCTTTCTGAAAATTTCACCAATGATGCATTTTGACATTTTGAGCAATTTTTATAATTTTCTGATTTTTTTCTTCAAAATTTTGGCCATTTTTGGCTCCAAAAATTACTACAAAAAACTAAAATCCTTCTAACTCCTTTAAAAATAAAGGAATCTTTCTGAAATGTTTTTTGACATTTTGAATACTTTTTTAGATTATTCAGATATTGTTTTCAAAATTTTGGCCATTTTTGGCACCAAAAGTTACTACAATGAAACTAAAATCCTTCTAACTTCTTCAAAACTTAACAAATCTTACTGAAACTTTCACCAATGATGCCTATTGACATTTTGAGTATTTTTTGAATTTTCAGATTTTTTTTCAAAATTTTGACAATTTTTTTTGCCAATAGTTACTACAATGAAACTAAAATCATTCTCACTTCTTCAAAACTTAATGAATCTTCCTGAAACTTTCACCAATGATTTGTTCTGACATTTTTAGTAATCTTTTTATTTTCTGAACTTTTTTCAAAATTTTTGCCATTTTTAGCGCCAAAAGTTACTACATTGAATTTAATATCCTACTAACTTCTTCAAAACTTAACGATTCTTCCTGAAACTTTCACTAAAGTTGCGTTTCAACATTATGAGCAATTTTTATAATTTCTATAATTTTTTTCTCAAAATTTTGTAATTTTTGGCGCCAAAAGTTACTACAACTAAACTAAAATCCTTCTAACTTCTTCAAAACTTAATGAATTTTCTTAAAACTTTCACCAATGATGAGTTTTGACATTCTGAGTAATATTTTGAATTTTCAGAAATTTTTTCAAAATTTTTGCCATTTTAGGTGCCAAAAGTTACTAAAATCCTTCTAACTTCTTCAAAACATAACGAATCCACCTGAAACTTTCACCAATGATGCCTTTTGACATTTTGAGTAATTCTTTGAACAAAAACATCATCAACAACAATATTTTTGCTGATCTAGCTGCGCAAGGTTCTGAACTTTCAGTTCTTGTTAAGCAAGAACTCCCAAATTTAGTATTTGGGGTTCCGGGGTTACCTCTTTGCCTTGGAATCTTGGGGGTGACATTTGGGAAGTTTTACACTTTTGTTTTCGTTTCTTTGAAGCTTTGATTCTCAGATTGGTATGTAAGGTTCCTTTGATACACTGTTAGAAATCAGTAAGTGCAAAAACGTATGGTCTATACGTTTCAAAACAAAAACTTATAAAACATACATTTTTGCACTTACTGAATGTACATTTTACCCATTTAATCGTATGAAATGTTTACGCTATATCTTTGAAAAAGTACAATGATATTACCTAATTGCCTAAAAACGTATGATTCACAAATTTTCGTTTGACACTTTTTTAACCGTGTACGTATGTATTTGAGTTTTGCGACTTTAGAGCTGAGTTTTAGAAAAAGACTCTGAGTTTTTGGAAATTTTGCTGCTTTTCGAAAATTTTGTTGAATTTTTCAGATATTTGGCAAATTCTTAGAAAAAATTGGAAAAATCTTGAATTTTTTGACATTTCTTTGACAAATTTACCACAAAAAGATAAGTTTTTGGGAAATTTTGAAATCTAAAAATTTTCTAATTTTGAGTTTTTCAATTCTGCTGACTTTTTGGAACATTTTTCAAAAAAGCCTGATGATAGAAGCCACAAATGGATTTTTTGAGCTTTAAAATTTATGTCTAGGAATTGCTCCTTTGGTTATTTGCATCTCGTAAAAGAAATGCTCACTCAGCTGGGCTATTGGTCTGTATATATAAGAATGGTGAAAAAAAAATTTCAAAACAAAATCTGAAAATGACAGAATTCATAAAATTCCAAATTCGGCAATGTAGAAACTGGAAGATTAAATAGTATCATATCTGGTATCATTTATTCCTCTTCTCTTTAAGGATGCAGAAGACTGTTACATATTTCTCAGCAATCCTATGAAGCAAAACTGATGGTTAATGTGAAAGAATCAAGACTGAATTCTGAGACCAGCTCGAAGAACTGAAAAAAACTTGAAATTTTTATAACATAACGCATTGTTTCCATTAAATAAGTTTTTGGTGCAAATACCAGACTCAAAAAAAGTTATTTTGTGGAAAACTTTTCATTATTTAATGAAAATTTAGAGCTTTTTAAGGATTTATTGATGTGAAAGAATCAAACATGATAGATTAAAATACCACAGAATCAAGACTTTCGCCCTCAAACCCTTCTGCAGACTTCATAATCAGTTTTACTGTATAGGGTCCTTGAGTTACTTTTCTTTCCTCCTTTAAATTATTTAATCCCCCCACCTACCCCACCCCATCAGCGTCTACAGATAATTATTGCATAAACTTTGACCCAAATAATTTATTTACACTTTTAATTACTTATTTACACTTTTTAAAATTTTAACGGTCTAATTGACATCATGAAATTGCTTTAGATGTATATCAATTTTAAACAATGATGCTTAGATCGGGCTTTTTTGACAATGACTATCCTTATTTTGTAAGAATCATATCTTCAACACTAGTATAAAATGTTAGTGACAAAACCTAAGTACTTATGATACCAGAAATATAGCCATTTTATTTTGACCCAATCAAGAGGATGCACTAAATTGTATGGGTATAAATCAAATTTATTTTTTACTGATTGTCAAAAAGTTGCACTTTAAATCTCACAGAACCATCTTTAAAATAAAAGATGCTTAACAATTGTGATCTATGCAACAAAGAAAAATAACGTACAGTGAACAATACTGTGAATATCAGCATAATTTTTCCAAAATTTACTAAAAATGTTACTAAATCTTTTTGAGTATTTGGACAATTGAGACTTTTTTCAAATACTCAATTCTAAAAACTCCAAAATAGACAAAACATTGATTTTAAAAGAAATTGAGAACCTCGAAAAATTCTTGTCAAATGAAACTTTATTGCCATTGCATTTAATTAATTTTAATATTTTTATGGATAGCACATATGATTTTCCTGCTTTCATCATGAAAAAGGAAGTAAAGCCATTTTAAACATAGATCTGCATGTTTCACAAATTGAATTTTTGTAACCAATAATTTAAAAAATTATCAGATATTGCTATCTGATGTTTTCCAACAGTAGCTAGTAGAAGGACAACGGAAGAAATAGTCAAAAGTATGGGTAGCAATATTCAGGGTTTTCAAGTTTAGAGGAGATTTTTGCGAATTGGACTGTCTTGGTACATGTTGAAAATTTATTTTTTTGTTATAAAGAATTTACTTAATAAAATGTATTTTTGGTTAATTTTTGATAGGTGCAAATTTATTCATAAAAGTAGAAAGATAAAGTGATGTTATCAAAACTTTGGAGATACTCTAGAAATTATAAATACACATCAATATGACAAACAGAAAGTATGCACACAGCCTTGGAACGTCTTTTGGATTTTTGTAGGAGTTGAGCTTGCCAATCATAAATTTTTGTATTGGACATCATAAAAAAATGTGTCTGTTTGTATTTATAAAATAGTTTGACAATACCTAAAATCCCAAGTTAAAGAACCAAAACACGTTAAAAAGCTTAGTGTCTGGCATCCAGCTCACTTTTCTGAGAAAATCTTGCCCAAACTTCAAAATATTTCCATGAAACCAACAGTCAATGTTTACTTTAATACATCCTGATTATTTAAATAGAGAGAATGATAATTTGAAATAAACTTAAATCCACCCAAAACATGGGAGGAGTAATGGCCTGTACTTATTACAAAAAGCTCATTCAACAAAACATACATTTAGAGAGGAGTCTAGTCAATGTCGAATGCAGGCTTTTTCGCACAAGATTTACGAAATCTAGAAATTTCAGTTTTTGAATATTTATAATTTAGTTTTGAAAAATTTGGTCCTGTTAAGAAAATATGATTGGAATTTTCTGAAAGTTTGAGTTTTTAGCATTATAAAAAAATAATAAGTATATTAAAAATTTATAGAAATAATTATCTACAAATCTTGTAGTTCTCAGCTTTGATAAAATTCTCATTATTGGTTATGATCGGCACTCAGTTTTTGAGGAAAATTTTTGTCAAAAAAGCCTGAAAACATGGAATTGTAATATCTGTGTAATTCATTAAATCCAAACAGTATCTCTAATTTACAAAATTAGACAAATTATATGCTTTGTTATTTGTATTTCTGCCGTTCAAAGAATTGGGATGTCTGTAATGTCTGGTTAGGCTATTTCTCTAAGAATTAAGGCCTAAAATTGCAAAAGTGTGCCAATAGTTCCTGAAATTACCATCTTTGCTAATTCTTATGTAGTAAACTTTTGGGCCAAATCGCTAAAATTAGGAAAGAGCTAAAGAGTTTATTAAAATCTAAATGAGAGTCCAAGGTACAAAGAATCATCTGTATTACTGGCATTTTTTAAATTTTTACCCAGACCATTACTATAAGCTGTCAAAGTTTTGACAGCGCCATCTATAAAACTTTGATTGCTTAATGTAATGATATGAGTATAAATTTTCAAAAATGCCAACAATAAAGATGAATCTTAATCATTGTACCTTGGACTACCATTTCATATACTAAAGAACAATTTAACTTTTACCAAATTTTAGCAATTTGGCTCAAAAGTTTACTTCATAACAATAAGCAAAAATGGTCATTTTAGGAATAATTGGCACAAGTGTGTTGTTTCTACTCCAAACGATGTAATTCTTGATAGGATTCATAAATCTAATATGTTTTACATTGCAAAGTAAAATGCACAACTTTGTCATATTGAAGTTGGCCAAATAAAGATTGATTTGATTACAATCAATTTTTTGTAAGCATCAACTTTATGAGCATCAGAAGCCTTCGATTCTCTGAAAAATTAGCATAATTTAAGCATATTTGAAGCCTTTATTTGGAAACTTTTGCTTAAAAATAGCATTTTTGATCAAAAATAAGCATCAGGTAGGCATAATGTGAAGCTTGCCAAAAAAATATTATAAATGCTTCGCCGAAAAATTCTTATGCTTATAAAAAGAATTCAATGTATCCCATTGAACTTGGCTATACAGGAGAATAGATTTTGGTTTGTCGTTTGATTTGGCCAAATGGAGACCTGTTTGGCCAAGTTCAATGGAGCACAAAGATTTATCTCCCTAGCGAAAAATACAGACAAATCTGAGTGTCCCATTGAACTTGACTACACAGCTCTGTTTGGCCAATAAAATGGAACACTCACATTAATTCTCCTGTTTAGCAAATTTCAATGGAAAACACAAATTTATCTCCATTAGGACAAATTCAATGGGACGGAGTAATTTAGTAGTGACCAATTCATTAAATTCGTTGGATTTTTCACTTAAATTGAAATATTTAAGGCATGATTAATTTCTTTTGAAAATATTTGGTGTCAAAACAACACCATTGTTTGTTGTTTCAGCTAATCCAAAACACATCAATACTGTTAATCTACAATCCATAAGTAGAAGAATATTTATGTTTATCTTGATTCATTCTATGTAAACAAATCTCAGAGATATCTGGCATAACCGCTTGATAACAATGAGCCATTTTATTAGGCTGTTCAGGGAATTGTAAAAAACCCACATTTTGATTTCAAAATTTTGCTTCAATTGATCAAAAGCTATTCTCAATCAAAACCACTGGGCTGAAAGCATTTTCATAGGTTGTCTGCAAATAAAAATTTTCTGTCCCCTAATTCTGCCAGATAGAGGCTTTTCTTTTTGAAATTTGACATCGTTACAAATTCCAAATTTTTATGGTGCAAATTATAACTTGTAACATACATTACCAGTGATATAGTATGATTTTCTCTAATTATCATGCCTGATTTAACAATATACAGAAAAGAATTGTGCTTTTTTAAAGTACTAAATTAGCAACAAATATTATTTCAGATTCTAGAAAGACTAGAATAACTACTAATATCCTAAGCCCCTTAGAAGTCCCTTTGTATCTCGTCAAATTTGAAATATTTTGAACATCTTAACTATGGAGATGTTTATTTGTTTATACAGGTAAACTGTCTAAGACTTCAAAGAACTCAGACTAAAGAACCCGCAGCAGACATTCTTCTAAAAATGGACACCATAAATCAATAAACTTTATTGAATCTGAAAATTTTGAGTCATCTTGCATTAAAATGGAATGGACAAAACCATATGCTTATCTTCAATGCATGTTTTCATGTATTTGGGTATTTAGTATGGTTTCACTAGGTTAATACTGTAAATATGTCAGGCTTCTTTAAAAAATCCAAAACTAAGCGAAATTTTTCGAAAAACTAGGGAAAAATTAAAAAACTCAAAAATACGATTTTTTTTATTTCAAAATTAGCTAAAATCTTGTCTTTTTATTAGAAAAATTGAAAATATCTCAAAAAAATCCAGATTTAAAAAAAAATAGGACAAATTTTAGGAAAGCACTCAGCCAAATTTTCCAAAAACTCAGCTCCAAAATGGGGAAAAGCCAAACTTTCGAAATCTTTAGGCATTTGACCAGTTAAAAACTGTCAAAAAAGCCTGTATGCATTAAATTCCTGTCAAGAAACACTAGCAGAGAGGAGCTAAAAATATCCAAGGGCTTTTAAAAGTACATATGAAAGAATTGAAACATGCAATTGATCCACCACTAACAATTTTGAAAGCTTCTCCCAACTTCTCTTACTCCCAAATTCTCAAAATGAAGTTATTGGACCTTAATACTATAATAGTTGGATATTTGGGAAGATTTTCTGGTTGTTTGTCATTTATGATACATTTTCAATGCTTTAAAAACCCTTCAAAATATGAAAAAGCTGGGAAAATCTCCCCAAATATCCAACTATTCTGGTCCAATGACTTTGTTTTGAGCATTTGGGAGTGTGAAAAGTCGAGAGTTACTTTCAAAATTGTCTATGGTTCTTTATCTTGTAGTAAATTGAAAGATATGACTGATAATGTCTCATACTATTTTGTACCTTGCCTTATAAGTTTGGAATTCCCCCAAATTATTTGATAAAAATTGTCAAGAGGAATTGTATCAAAGAGTTTTTTGAAAGAATTCAATTAAATATTAAGATGTTTTTTCCAAAATGAATAAGGTGGCAACAATTTTAGGACTTGATTATTATTACATTTTCTCAACAATTTACGATTAAATGAATCAATTTTATAGTAATTGGATTTCAAATTGAAATATTCATAAATCTCAAAACTCATTAAAAATTGCACAAACAACCAATTGTCCATATGTGATAACAAAACATTCAATACCACTCACTCAACATGCCAAACCAATATTGCACAAATGGAAATTTGACCCCCAAACAGTCATGATATGATCTACATTTTTGTAGGTGTAAATCAAATTTCAGTGTTGACTGACCATGGCTGAAAATTGTTTATATGCATGCAAGATCAAACGGGGAGCAGTATCAAAAATATTAATCCATTTTTTCAAAAAGTCCACTTTTTCAGAAAAAAAATCCATTTTTTACAGTGTACTACAGAGCCATGTTTCAAAATTTTCCAAAAAACTTAAATAAAAACAAGCATTTGTTTATTCATTGTGGCCCACACTTTAGCCCAAAGTTACAAGTTTATTGAAAATTCTCAAAATTTATTAACTTTTGCAAGTCGCGGTTGAATTTGGCAAAATTGGGGTTTCCTTGCTAATACTACACAACTGAAAATATTGTGTTGGTGATTATCTGATGTTGTGTGAGTAATTCAATTACATCTTTTATTATTAATCATTCCAAAAATGTAAATGCAACCCACAGAAAAGTGCTTAATTGAATTTACGATGGGTATCAAAAATGTTATTTTTCATAAAAGAAATTGAATTTCAAAGCCCTTTTTCATATAACAGACATGAAATGCTGTAATTCTATGTTAACAATTTTAAAGCCAACATTATATTCCTTGAACATTTCACTCAAGTTCATTGCTAAAAATTTGCTACATTTCCTATTCAAATCACCAAACTTTTAAAAAACAAAATTAGTAATTTACTATGTTTTATTGAGCAACGTGGGGATCATTCAAATTCCCAGATTATTTATTCAAATCGTGGAAATTTGGGCCTTTAAAGTGTACTTCAAAGCCAGGGACCTTATTTTTAATAAGTATCGTTCTCTTTGCTAAATGGGAACGTCTTGGCCTCATTTTGATGGCCTTCAGAAAGGCCTCGTTTAATCCTTATTCACATGCGGTCTATTACACCGTTTCTTTTTCATATGCATTGTCCTTATTAAAAAAGGGGTGTACCACCACCGCATGTGTTTAGGGGTTAATGGTGTAGGCGAACTCAACTATAGTTTTACTTGGTATGTACTATGAGTGTTCATTTGAAATTTTTGGTAGGCCAAATGCAAGGAATCAGGCTTTTTTGCCAGATTTTTAGAAGTGCCCATTTTCTAAAAAAATTTATATTTTTGGAGCTGAATTTCCGAAAATTTTCCTCGAAATATGCTTAAATTAGCAAATTTTGGCAAAAATACCCAGTTTTTCGACATTTTTGTAAGTTTCAAGAAAGATACGCTGATTTTTGCGAAAATTTGGGCCGAGTTTTGCCAAAAAAATGGCAAAAAAGCCCGGAAATATATCCCTGGAAATCATTTTTATCTGTTTCAAATATACTTCATAGAGTTTGTTTCCATCAGTAGGGCCACCAGGAAGAACAAATCGATAATAAATCATTCATTTTATTTAGCAAAAAATGAAACTTATCATCGATTAGTTCTTCCGGGTGGCCCTACTGATGGAAACGAACTCTAGAAAGAAGCAGTCTTGAATTGTCAAATTTGTTAGTTTTTATGTTCCATAACATGTTCCATAACATGTACCTTTTAAGTTCTAGACATAAAGATGAGAGTGGTTTCTTGCTGGTACTTACCCATGGCATTGGTTTACTCTTCTTTACTTCATATGCTTTAAGGTCTTATGAAGAAGCAATTAATGTGATAGTTCTCATTATCCTGTCAGATTCAATTACCCCTTTTCAGGCTTTTTTTTGACAAATTTTTTTCAAAAACTGAGCGCCATTTTTTCGCAAAACTGAGAAATTTTAGTAAAACTGAGATATATGAAATTTATAGATTTGGCAACTTTCCTAATTTTGAATCTTATGTAGTAAAATTTCCTAAAATTTGCTCAAAAACTCTAATTTTCGGAAAACTCAGACTAAATTTTCCAAAAACTCAGCTTCAAAAACGTGAAAACTGAGATTTACGAAATTTGTAGGCATTTGATTAGTCTATGCGGTGTCAAAAAAAGCCTGCTTTTACTTTCAGTCAATTTTCATCATTCCCTGTACTTTGAAAAATTAATTTGGATTATTTCATTTTAATGATTAATATCTATTATCAAAATTTATGATCAACATTTGTGGGTAAATTGCACCTAAAATGAATTTTCCAATTCACTTCTGTTAGATCAAAATTAGCATGTTTGGTACCTAATAAGGTCCCAAATAACTCTTTCAATTCTTTTTTTAAAAATTTCAAAGTTTTATCAGCACACATTTCTAGAAACCAGAAATATTAATTCTAATTTTTGGTAAATGAACTGTTTCCATATTTAAAGAGAAACACAGCCAGATTTTACAGAGATTTCAAAATTTATTTTTTTCTTCCAGGCACCCAATTTAGTTTTGTCTCAAAAGAGAATTTTTACCTTCCCAGGTGACAATTTTAGATCAAACTTCTTGTGCCACATGTTCAATGTTTAATACAAGTTTGAAGAAAAATACAGATTATATTAGATTGATCTGCTTATCAATGAAAAAAAAGTCCTGTCATTTGTTTTCCTCTTCTCTGACTCTAAGCAAAGAGACATAGGAAGAAAGAATGACCATTTTGAGTAAGAGGACTTGGTTTTAAATCAATTATAAGAATGCCCCATTAAGTTGCATGTTTGTCTAGACCGGTTGAGAGCATAATCGATAAAAAGAGCAACAAATAAACATTGAATTTTGATGCCAACTTTGAAACTAGATGTCACCTTAGCCCTTATTAAACTGCGTCGATGCATTCTACCCAATGGAAACGCCATTATGAAATGACTTTATTATCATGCGTGGCACTTGTCAATAGGGTAGTTGAGTAACGGTTAAGTAAACAAAAAAATCAGCTGTCTGCCGAGCCGTATTGCTCTGAAATAAACGGCACCATCTATGAAATTTGCTCAGATTTGTTTATGCTTGTGTGACATTTTCTTTTTTTCTTTTTTTTTCGCCAAGTGGTTTAACCGGTCTAGACGAACAAGCCCTTTTGAATAAGAGAAAAATATTTTACGAATTATAAGGTCAAAAAAGCTCTTTGTGATGTAGAAAAATTCCTGATAATCTATGTTGTCCGCCGTTTCCAGTAATATGTTTATTCCTGATCTCATTATATACAATAAAAAAAGGGGAGGAAAGTTAATACAATGCTTTGTATACCGTAAATGGGGGTAATACAGCCCACTTGGGGTAAAACGGGTCACTCATTTATTAGCGACCTACCTACCAAAATTATAAAACTCAACATAAATTGGAAACTTTAGTTTTCAAAGATCATACAAAACCCTAATACGTATATTCCTTGTTTTTAACCAAATTTTGGGATGGCTCACTTTACCTCGGTGGCCCGTTTTATCCCCGCTTACGATAATATTATTTTCCATCCCAAATTACAAGATATAATTTGGGTAAATTGTGTGATGATTAATTTATTAGAAGAAGAATATATCATAGCATACATAAATGGAGAAAAATAATGAAATCAACACTGTTTTGATGTTATTTGTTAACTATTAGGGCCAATTTGTGATTTTGTTACTGACATAATTTGACATCCATGATAGAAGAAAGTTGCTTTTTTGGATTTATTCTTTCAAAACTCTTATGAAGAGAATTTTGTAATGTCGTAAAGTATTGTACTTCATTGTTTTATTTAGTTTTGTACAAACTTACTAGTGTAAATATGAAAGTATATCTAGGGTGTACCAAATTTTTCAAATTATTTTGGGGACAGGCCTAAAATTTTCATTTTGGTCCACTAACAAGAAAATAATCTCAAAATCATACATATTATGTTATTTATTGTAACCTTAATTATTGTTTATTTCAAACAAGATCGAACGGCGTTTAAGGCTGTACCCACCGATTTTCGACCGTCTGTGAAGTGAGTTTGAAGAGTGACAGTCAACAAAACACACCAA
>JAOWAT010333614.1:0-13598 GCA_028571025.1 Longipedia americana | reverse complement strand
AATGTCCGAATCATTTTGTGCATCGCCTTGGCTATTTTTATACTTTTAGCTGATTTACCAGATCAATTTTTTAAACGGAGGAAGTATATCCTATTCATGCCTGGTCATATATCGTTCAATGATTTTGTCTCTCAAAGCTCTTGTAACTGTACTGTACACACGAATCTTTGTGTGTGTTCTGCTTTTAGTGTCAAATGAATATTCGGAATATTCAATTCATGCTAAAACAGTAAAGCACATTTGAATTATAAAATACAAGAATCAATCCCATTTTAAATTTTCATGCAAATGTAGTATTTTAGTAAATATAATGCCATTAATACTCGCAAAAAAGAAGCTGATATTTAAAAAAGTTACTTCAGAATTAAATTTGACTAAATTTTATGGAATTTATACTGTAATTTAGTAAATTACAGTATAACTATAAGTTTTTCAAATTTAATCCTCGGGTAACTTTTTTAAAATATCAGTGTAATGTAGGAAAGATGCAATTAATGTAGGAAAGTTTGTTTATGCAAATTGGTCAAATGAATGTAAAGATAACATTTAGTGCATTTCAAATTTGAGAAAAAGTTAAGTAATTATTGATTGATACTTTTAAAATATCACATTTGGAAACTTCACCAATATTTGATATCCCAAAACAATGTGATTCATTCCAAATGTGAATCAGAGAAATATTATTCTGTAACATTCTAAAATGTACTTCCAATTCCAACAGTTGCTCTTCAAAATATGCAACCCTCCTCCTTTTACTCTCCCAAAGAATGATGAATAAAATAGAGACAATTTCAAAACAACCATAATTGCATCATGTCATGCGCCCAGTTTTATTTTTCACCAACACACATTTTAGAGTTAATGACCTCTCGCGCAACGTTATAAACAGAATTTAAAACACACTCTCGGAACACACTGAAAATGGTTGTAACAAGAAGAACAAGAATGCAACAAATACATCTATCCACGAAACCATCTGATTATATTATCAATTGAAACATGATGGAAGACCCTTGTGGTTGAACCAATAGAATGTGGCAGTTCAAATAAGAACTAATTTCTCTTATAAATCTTATGAAGTAAATTTTGGGCTATAAAAAACTTAAAATAGTTTTTTTCTCTAAAAGCTTCAATATGACAAATAACCTAAAAATTTTTTTAGGATTTTATTGTAGTTCTTAATCTTATTTTAGTTTGCTGGTGTCTTGCATTTTCATGGAAAAGTTTAGAAAATCAATTGTAATCATAAATGGAGCAAAAATTCAAAACAAAATTGTTGTTATATAATTTTTCCTGGGTTCTTGAGCATTCACTTAGAATTTTTTGGAACAGAACTTTCCATATTTAGCTTTGAAAGTTACCACGACTGTGTTGCTCTATCCGATTTTGTGGATTTAAGTCCTGGATTTCCTGGTGTTAAGTCTTGGACTGATAATTACTAATTACTTGGAAAGTCACTAATTAAACTTATTGAGGAGATATACGTACTTCAAATCTGTCTGAACAGCCGCATCTTTTAAATGAAGAAGAATGAATAAAACTATCAAAATACTTCTCTGATGATTCGTGCAGATGATTTTAGACATATCAAAAGATAATAAAAATATGATGATGATATTTTTTAACGAGCCTCTGTTGTCACCCGATACTGTCCTACTTGTGATTTATGAATTGAAATTCTACTCACATCAAAGTCAATAATTTGGTTATTCGCGGCATAAATTTGACATCACAATTTTAAGCCTTTAGAAATTCCATAGAACCAATACACCAGTTAAATATGCAAAAGAAGTCAATTTTGTGTGTATATGGCAAAATATTCTTTTATAAAAATTGTGGTTTAGCCAAAATGATTATTTCAACAAATAAAAATCACTCAGTGAAGATATTTTGAAAATTTCAATTCTGCACAAATTTTATTTAGTAACTTTGGACAATTTCACTTTCCATCTGGCCTTCAGAATTACCTAAATTTATTAAATAAATTTTTTGTAGAATGAGTTTTTTTTTTGAGAAAATCTTCGCGTGAGAGATTATTGATTAAAATAAAATTTTATAAAAGAATTGTTTGCCTTGGACATGCAAAATTGACTTCTTTTGCATATTTAACTGGTGTGCAAGTATACGTACTATTAATACGCTGTCTGAATTTTGATGGAATTGTGCTAAAAAGTGGACCTCTCCTCAAAATAATAAAATGATTTAAATTTCGTTTTTCAGGTATTGGACATGGGCATTGTCGTCGAAGTTATATCACAGTTGGAAAACTATCCCATTACAAAAGAGGCCCTTGAGGTTAGTATTACATACGTTTGCTTCATTAAAGGGAGACTGAATTCAAGAAAAAAGATTCAAAAATTATCCTCTGGATATTTCTTGAGTTTAGACTCATTTTAAGATATTTTAAAAGGTTAAATTGAATGCAATTGGACATTGATAGGGCTAATACAATCCAAAAATTTCTGTAATTTGAGCGCAGAAGCAGCAAAATATGTTTACATATTTTGTTAGACAGACACTGTTGTAAAAAGGCTATTGTTAACCTTTTTACTAATAAAACCTAAATTAAAGCTTAAAATCTTTTTCCCTTCTTTTCAGCAAACCCGGCTAGGCAAGCACATAAATGAACTTCGACGAAAGGCTGCTGATAAAACCCTCGCCAATCGGGCCAAAAACCTGGTAAAGAAATGGCGGGGCTTACTGTTACCCAGCGAACCCCCTCCTGGTGGGGGCACCACAGGCAACGGTAGTAACGAAAACGCTTCTGTTACCCCATCTGGCGGTAAAAGCGGTAACAACAATCATGTCAAAACTTCTCAGTCAGTCATCCCTAACGGCCAATCACAACAACACTCCCGATTGGTCGATTCCACCAACTCACGCCTTAGTCCAGCTGTCATCGCCGGATCCCGGTTGAGTCCCGCAGCGGGATCCCGCTTAAGCCCCGCTGCTGGCGGGCACATCCGGGCTTCCTCTCACCACCACCGACAGCCACCTTCAGCCAATACTAGTCCTGGCTTGCTGTTGCAGCCCAAGCAAAATCATCATCAGCACCACCATTCCTCTTCGTTGCCTTCCAGCAAATCCGTTAGTCCTGTCATTAGCCCTAACGGAGGATTTGCCCATTCCACGTCAAATTCCGTTTTAACAAAGACCAACACAGCCAACAAACGGCTTAGAGAACACACCAACGATGAAACGGAGAGTGATTTTCCCGCTTCTAAACGGACTCGTAAAATGGGCGTTATACTTGAAAACGGCCAGTCTCAGCAGCAGCAGCCAGAGTTCCTAAATGATCTTGATACTCGTACTCGTGATTCCTTTGTTAGCGTTAACAGTGATAGAAGTGCTAATAGTGCTAAAGTGCCTGAACAACATTCTGCAAATGTGTCTCCTTCAAATTCCAGCAATTTTCTCCACCATCCACCTGTATCGATTAACACACCTCAACAACAACAACAAACTCATTCAAATAGTAATAATTTATCAACGCCGATTAATGAACTTAGAACGCCGACTACGGCGGGGTTGACCAAAAGCAGTCGGCGGCGTAAGAGTAAAGTGGCCGAAGAACGTCATGATGTGTTGTCGCAACAAATGTTGTCGGCGCTCAAAAATGCCGGCAAAGTGCGATCCACTCAGGAGTTAGTCGAAGAATTAGCCGCACGCTCTCACAGTCCCGGTTTAGCGTCGCGCGCTTCCGCTGCGGCTGAAAACGTCGCCTCGTTAGCTGAATGTATTCCTTCAGATCAAGAAGAAACCAAAAATCAAATCATGAACAGATTTTTCAATTCTCAAATTCCTTATTCTGCCAACGGAGCCAATCACTCCGCTTCACCGTCACCCCCTCTAACGGGACCAAACGGGACCGCTTCAAAGGATGGTGGTCCAGAATCGGTCCAGGACATTCTTGCACAATTACCTCCTATTGATCCTGATGAAGTACTTCGACAAATGAATGAAGAGCTTGATGATAATGACGAAGTTGATGATCAGGATGACATTGAAGGACTTATTCCTTACAAGAAATTCGAAGCCGAAGTCACTCCTGAAGTGGTGAACAAATTGCATGATGGAAAAACTGAGAGTTTTAACGGCAATTTTAGTCATGAAGGCGATTTTAAAGAGTGGCATGAAGTAGTGAGTAAAAACACCAAAGATGGAGATTTACTGTATGTGCTCCCATATTGTGTCATAGAGTGATTCACAAGTGATTCATGGGAATGATTCATGAGAGTCTCAAAATGATTCATAAGTGATGCATAAAGAAGTAATGAGACATTCATAAATGATTGGTGTGAGTCAATGGTGATTCATAGAGTGACTCACAAGTGATTCATTGGAGAGATTCATAAATGATTCAGGAGAGTCACAGGTTGTTCAAGAGTAATGCACAAAAGAATTGAAGAGATATTCAAAAGTGATCTTTGTGAGTCATTAGTTATTCTTGTGACTCATAAGAAATTCACAACTGATTCATGAGAGTCACAGATGATTCAAAAGTGATGCACAAAAGAATTGAAAAGATATTCTAAAGTGATTTATGTGAGTTATGAGTGAGTCATTAGTTATTCTTGAACTCAAGAAATTCAGAAATGATTCATTAGAGTCGTCTCAAAGTGATTCATTAGAGATTCATTATTTTGATTCATCAGTGACCCGCAAATGTTCATGAGAGACTGATTTGTTATTCCTGAGAAACTCATATTTGATTCAAAAGTGACTCCAAATGTTTCATAATTGAATCATAAGTGATTCATAAGACTTGCACTTGATTCATGAGTGATCACATGTGATGGTGATCACATGTGATTCAAAACTGACTAACAAGTGATTCACGAGTGCTAGTGATTGACGTGTTTTGACTGACGATTGATATAAAAGAATCAAAAACATTATTTTGCTGCAGGCCCTCCTATAGAATAAATTATGCAATAGGAATAGGAAAAAATGAAATTACTCCAGATTCCAAATCAACACATTAGAGATGCAAACTTTATTATTTGTTTCATTTCAATCTGATTCAGATCATTTTTTTGTGGGTGATATTGTAAGATTTCTTCCCTCTTTAGATTATTCAGAAAGATCTCATTATATAATGCACTGGTAACTTTTAACTTATAATAATCCAGCTTCTTCTCTTCATTAAAGTTTCTATTGATTAAATCTAATGGGCCTACAAACAATTTCTCATAAGCCTCCCTATGAAGAAAAAATATTTTCTAGATTTAGAAATATTTTCTGTCATGTAAAAACATCATCAAAAAATACTCTTTTTATTCTCATGGAAATTTCAACTTGTCTAATTCATCAATATTGAAGTTGCACTTTCATATAAAAATACGTAGTGTCTTTTTCATAATACACAACTGTATTAATTCGAAAGCTACTACTATAAAACAAAGGAGATGCATTGCAATTACAGCTTATCACTTACACACACAATTTGATTGAGTCAGGTTGAATTGTCTGTTTATAAACTCTTACACTTATGTTACATCATACTTCTTCAATGACTTTCACAATTTTGACTTTCACAAATTAACCAGAGTTTTGGAGGAGAATACTTATACACTCAAATAATTTCAAAACACATTAAATAAGTCAAGAATATTTTCCTCCTTGAGAAAAAAATCATGTTTTAAAAATTCAGTAAAGATAGAACAATTCTCCCACCTTTCTATAAAATAGTAAACAAATTAATTTGTAACCATTCAATGAAAATTCCCAAAAATTACCCTAAAAAAAGAAGAGGACTTGTCTGTGTCTTTTTCAAATCTTTGAACTTTTATTGATTATTTGAAAAGAGATGAGGCATAGTATCGGAAAAGGAAATAACTCGATTTTTTGATAATTTACAAGAACAACACTAAAAATAAAAATAATTTCTGGCTCTTTTATATGATACGATTTATGTTTTGAGATTCACTTTACCCTCAAAACAATATCATAAAGTCTTCAAATAATTATTATCAAACTATGAGAAAGTATATTTCTCTTCTCTGATACCGAGCCTCACTGAAAAACTATAAAGCGCTGTGAAAAAAAGAAATGTCATGATTATTCTTATAAAATTACAATAATAACGATGCCTCAAGATAAGTTCTGTGTGATTGGGGTACGTGTAAAACAAAGTTTCAATTTTTAGATTTTTGGTTCTACCATACAAGGAGACTGGCATTTTACCGATGGATTACATATTTGGTGTTTTATCTCAAAAGAAAAATTCTCAACTTTCTGCCGATTAAACTATTGCAGATATAGAGATACAAGAAAGTTTGGAAATTTTCAAATTAGCTATGATTACAAATATGAAAGCCTAAGAACCTTCAAGATGAAATGAAACGAAAGTTAAGACAATAAAAGAAACGAAAAGAAATCAATGTGTTACCCCTTTGGAGTTTTTGAAATATGAATTTTAAAAATCCATCATGAAAAAAATCTGTCAAGTAAAAATGTCCCAAGAATTGATGCTTTCAAAAATGAGGCGTCCCAGCGGATTTGGGTGATGAAAAAAATTTCCGTCATTTTTTAAGCACTTGATAATTCACTTCTATAACATATTTAGTAACTTCATACAAAATTTCAGGTTCTAAAGGTGCTCCAAAATTCCGCTATGAAGGAAACAATGTTGAAATTTTCCAGTTCTATGAAGTAAACTGAAAACTTAAAATACGAATTTCTCAACTTTAAGATTTTTTTGCTCATCCCCAAAATCCGCTAGGACGCCTCAAATAAACTCCTCATTCGAGGAAAAACTTTATTGTAGGCAAAAGATTGACTTCAAATAAGCATGGATGAAATTCATTATTTGAAGAACTCCTTGGGGAAACCACAAACTAGGTAGAAAATACTTTTCAATTTAAGTTATTCCAATACTATTAATAATAACTTATGACATGACAATGGGTCTCAAATGATGTAAAATTAATTCACTAAAATGTGAAATACATGATTGATAAATACAAGTAATAATTTATAAAGAGATCCTAATTTTCACTGATTTAATTCTTTTCGGAAATTTTAAATTAACAGACTATAATGAATTGTTTTTCCTTACAATGATATTGTTCGCAAAATTTGATGATTATAACATTTGAAAATGTTCTCAAATTTCAGTTATTAAACTTGTCATAAAACATTAGGCGTTACGTTAGAAAAATTCTGAAAAAAAATAACTTAGGTGCCATTAAAATTGAAATTAAAATTCACATTGCTCTAGCAACATTGCATTTTCAATTCTTTAGAATAATTTTGGTTCTTCAAAGGTCAAATTATAAAATATGAATGAATTTTGATCTTTTGAAATAGTGACAAAATATGAGGAATTCCAACGTGCTTTTTACTTTTTAAAGCCACAATGTTTAAATTTCTTAAAATATTTTTGGCATCTCGGCGGACTTTGGAAATTAAATTTCATTATTTTTTCTAAAATTGTGTCTTGAAATTAAAATCGTAGAAAGTTCAAACACAAGTTACCAACTTATAAGCTAGAAGGATAATTTCAATCATTGATTTATGAAATTAATTATAATATTTATTGCAATACATTAAGAAAAATATTTTCTTTGCATTGTTCCATGGTTTATACAAAGTCAATTTACATCAAAGTCCGTTGGGATGCCTCATCAAATTAGGGTTCTTCCAAATTTAAAGTATCACAGAAGAAAAATCTCTGAACGACTCATCTCAAAACCTACATAATATTCATACTTTAAAGATTTATAGGGCAACCCTGGTTTAACGACAATGCGTTTTATTATTATTAAGAAACATTGTCGTAAAATCGGATTAGTTCTGTACTGTCCACAGTTTTCTAGGATTGCTTTCCGTTTCTATTTTTAAAAACTGAGGAAGTAATTAAAGATGGAATAAATTGCGGAATAAAAAAACTACTACACAATTTTGTCATGTCATAACTGTTTCTGAAATAGCATCTATTTCAGAGACAACAGCTATTAAAAAGTGCCTAGCAAATTTATGTAAATAAATAATAACTATCAATGTATGATGGCATTATAGAAATAAAATGCTTTTCATTAAAACTAAAATAATTGGAGATTTTATTCATTTTTTAATAGAGAATCCTCGTCAAATAAAGTACTACCTCCATTTCAATTGAAATAAGGCGAACGATGTGACTGTTACGTTTTCCCAGAAAAATTGTCTTCAATGTTTTAACTTATCATTGAAGTAATTTTTTTTCAAGGAAAATATAAGAGCGTTTGCTCTATTTACATTGAGATGGAGGTAGTACACTGTCATATCTTACAGATTTTAAAATGAGTTCATATTGAATTTCATGCCATAAAATTGATATGAAACATTTATCAAATGCTAAAATTTCATGTAAATATAGTAAAATATATTTTACTACATTTACATGAAATGCTTTGATGAGGATTTTCCTTAGTTATCTTATTCATTATTTCCTGTGTGTGTGTCTGTTGTCGTTTTCCATAAAAAATGATTTTTCTGAGTGACCTTGCAAGTATTTGTTGTTGAAGGTTACTTAATATTGAAGTTTATCTTAATTCGGCTCATAACTTCAGGGCCTCTATATTCATCAGATCAGGTTTTTAATTGTTCAAAATGTTTTAGTCCAACTAGTTTCATAGGTTAAATCAATTATTCATTGATATTGAGACAGAGGTAGTACTTCCGGTTGACTAAGAAAATTTTGATTTGAAAATTAATTAAATTTTGATGATTTTACAAATATGTCATTCATCAAAAATGCTATGATTTATTACAATGTTTTATTATCCAGCCAATTAAATAAACTTAGGTAAAAGTGAGCTTATAAAAGGAGAAAATCTCATCCTTTACAAAAGTCATCATAGAAAAAAGACAGATTTTTTTTCTTCTCTGAGTCTAAACTATACATAAAATGTAATGTGTTAGTTTAGGTTAGAAGTTGCTCTAGAAGAGTCTTGCTTTGAATGCTACGTATCTCAATCCAACTAAGCAAAAGATATCTAATAATTCTCTCTTTCCCTTCTCTCACTCTGTAACTAACTCCAAGTGCTGAAAAATGTATATAGCCCCTCTCTTTGCACAAAGAATAGTCCTCTCCAGCGTCTACATAAATGTAGACTGAAAATTTGAAGTCGTGGAAGCACCGTAGACAGCTTCTTTTGGTCGTGCTGGGTCATTCTATAACAGCTTCTGGAGCTGCATTGGGAGCAGTGCTGGGTCACTTGATGACAGCTTCTGTGGATGCGCATTGGGATCAGGTCTGGATGGAGGGAGTGCTGATGATGAGTGAAGAATTGCAGAGAAAGGAAATACCAGAGACGACGATACAGAGGAGAGTCGTCTACATGTACCGTGGCATATCAAAAGCTAACTTTCAAGTCCAAGATTATTGCTACCCATTTCAATTTTCAGTACCATATTTCAAATCAAAAAGCTCAAAAGATGCATGTTTTTCAATGAAGTCTGTTTCTTCATTCAAAAGTCTCCAGTTGGTAACGTGAATGATCAAGCGAGTGTTTTTGGTCAGGTGAAGTTTATAGGTCCACACATGAGGGAAGATCTCTTAACTGTGAATTACGTCACAAGGAATCAGACAATAAAATTCATAATTCAGAGATTACTGTTCCATTTCTTGGTTTTGATGTATCACGGTAGTTCTCTCACTTTACTGATCATTCACAATACCAACTGGAGACTTTTGAATGAAGAACAGGGTTTATTTACAAATCAATGATCGGTAAATAATTTGAGATTTGAAAATTGCCCATTTTTAGAATTCCTAATGACCAATGTAAAATGTTTTGTTGCAGCATCTATTAATGTCAAAAAATGTTATACAAAAAAGATTGGAAAAGGAGTTTCATTGATAACTACTAAAATTTGTGAACAATGATTTCAAATTTTGAAATTCACCAATCTAATAATTTCTAAATTTTTTTTAATAAATTTAGAAAATAAAATCCTACATCAAGTTTTGTAATGCAAAAATCACGTTGAACAGTATGCAAGACTGAAAGAGGGAGGGGGGACTTTAGCATACGATTCAGTGTGCCCCTCCTGGAGCCTCTATCACCACGTCCCATGCTAGTACTAGATCACCCAATACAGTCCAGGCAGTTCTTCTAAGGAATCATTTTGCGATTCAGTCAGTATGAACAAACTGAGAGAGAGGATTCAGAATCTAGCTTCTATCACATATTTCTTTTTCTTTTTTTCCAACATTACTCACTAACTCAAACTCACTTTGCTGCTTTTGTAATAATGTAATGTTTAAGTTCCTTTGGTAGAAAGAGAGATTGAGACATAAGTATAATCTATACAGAATTCTAAAATGTAGAAATAGTCAAAAATCCAATAACAGGATTTAGAAGATTAATTAAAGACTAGAAATTTGATTGCTAAGAGGATGTAAAAATTCAGAGCAAAGTTTATATTTGCCAATTTCCTTCAGTTTGAGTATTTGATCCTTTATTAGATTGCAAAATTTACACATCCTCTATAAATTTGCAGAAACAGAGCATTTAAATGAATCAAATCTTAAGAGAAGGCTATAAAGACACAGAAGTGCTTAGAATGGACATATTCATTCATTATTTACAATCCTGAAAGTCAACTATACTTTTCAAAAAATAAGTTGATAGAATTCCTCAAATTTTCATCATTGCAATCAAGTTGAAATTCAATAAAACTACTAAATCTCAACAAATGTCCTCAAAAATGTTTTCACCTTTACAAAGTAAATGTGAAAAAACAAAGAATTCGAAGATAACCCCTTTCTTTGAATAAATATTTATATCAGATTGAAAGAGTTCATCAGTGTTAATCTAAAAGTGTTTTCAGGAAACCCAAAATGAAATAAACAGGATCCAAAATATTACTACCTCTGTCCCAAAATAGATTGGGAATATTTCATGCTGAATTAAGTTTCGCGGAGTTAATTACTTCAATGATAACCTAAATCATTGAAGAAAATTATTCCACGAAGCTTAACACGGCAGGATATATTCACAATCTGTTTTGGGACAGAGGTAGTAATTTCATAAGAGAATTGCATTTAGTATGTTTTCCCCTCAATCTTTGTACTTCTAGAATATATAAATCTAAAATACTTGGTAAATAGTTGTTTTTAAACTTTATATTTAAAAATCCTTTCAAATAGTTTTGTTTTTCCAGATAATTTTCAGAAATGTAGTTTTATTGATGAAAAATTTGCTTAATTGCTCTTACGAATGTGCAATCATTTTCATGGAATAGAACTTGATGGAAACAGAATGACCATATTACATGAGTGACAAAATACATTGCTGAATAATTCGTTATCCCGACTGTAGAAACTGAAACTCATAGAACTACTTCTAGATTCTCTACTTTGCTTATAAAATGAATAAATATCTATCCCTATCTTTGTAAAGAAGGGAGGACTACAAGCTCTATACGGAATGACTAGCTTGTCCAAACTAAAACATTACAGTAGTGTGTGATCTGAAACTGAAACCTGCCAGTACAAATTATTGGGCTTTTTTGCAACCATTGTACACATATTTCTAAGTTTTTAGAATTTTTCAAAATTTGCCATAGAGTTTTTTTACATTTTTCTGATAATAAAAATTCTTCCAAAATTGTATACAGCTCCATCCATTTGAAATTGGTTTAACTAATTAATACTAAATCATTATTGGTTGTGAAAGGAGGAGTTGTAGATTTGCACACACTTCAAAATTCCTTCTTTTGTTGGATTTTACCACTATCTGAGATGAACAAGAATATGAAGTTGTATCAAGATATGTATGCAAAACTATTTATATCAATTCCATACAGAGAGGGGTACAAAATCAATACTACACTTTAGGCAAATTTTTGACACAACTAAATTTCTTTCCTCACAATTTAAATTTAGGAAAGGAGTCTCGCAGTTTGTTAGGTTACCTCACACATCAAAATTTCATTCCTAAGTTTCTAGATTTTCGGTAGAATAAGACTGTGGCAACGTTGGTTGGGATATTCATGTTTTGCAAGGAAGACTGTATTGATGTAGGAGTAACTTGCTGGAGAGGGTTTATTGGAGACAGAGAGATATCACTCTTGAGGGGAAGTTGCCTTGCTGAGGCTCAACCCAGTGCCTAATCCAGTCCAGTACGTCTTTCAGGAATAGAGTTTTCTTTCATTTCAAACGGTCTCAGGTGGAAAATTCGTCCCTGATTCTAAAATAGAGATTGGACTGTACAGACAAAATTCTGCGAACAAGTGGTGTTAGTCATTTTATTTTGTGTGAGTAGAGAAGTCAGTTAGTTTGAGATAGGATAGCTTGCAATGACTCCTCTGTTTCATGATGATCTAAACTTGTATTCAGACTTAGTTAATGTTAGAGAAGCATTATTATTACATTTTTCAGTATGTGTGTTTCATGCAAAGATTTTCAATATTGTAAATCTCTAAAACGACTTGATTTTGAGCTAGCTCTGAGTTAGAACTTTTTATTATCAACAAACGAGTACCCCTGGCCACTTGAAATTGACTCAACAAGTAATAAATCTGCTGAGCAATTTGAAGTGGACGGTGTAGTAATGTTGAGATCTTAATATTTATATTTCGGAACTTGGTAAATTCTTACCTTAAAATTTGCAAAAGGATAATTTCACAAGGGCAGAATTCGTAGATAATCTGGGTATAGGACACTTGCCTACAGAGGAAACTTGGCCATTTTAGCCACATTGCATAATATTATAATATTGAGCTCAGCTTTGTAGATATGCAATAAATCATTGCAGAGGTTGAGTGATTTGGCCTTATATGAATGCTCTTTTTAGAAGAAACATTCAAATAAAGTTGAATATACGATCCTCCTTTAAAAAAGTAATTTTATAACTAACAAATTCATCTACTTCTATTCATCATGGAAAAAAGGACTTCAATTTAGTCCAATTAGGCAGAGAAATTTGTAAATGCAACACACCCATTTATAAAGGCCAATTTTACCTCATACCCTGATAAAAATGCTTTTAAAGAATTTGAAGGTTCTCTTCCTAGACCTGTATGTTGCCTTTTATTTCATCATGGCTAATCCAAAAAATAACAAAGAAGGAAGTACATGAATTATTGTTAAACATGACATGCTATTGGAAAATTAAGAGATAGTACGTACTGAGAAATGTTTTGGCACTTTTTGGAAATACTAAACACCATATAAATTCATATGGTCAGTATTGAGAACCAATTTGCCCCCCCCCCCCTAGGTCTATAATGTCTAAATAAACCAGATGATTTGTGTTTCAAGGGGTCTTATTATTCCCAAGCAGAAGTTTTTTGGAATAAACCCGGCTGAAAATAATACAAAATATACTTTAGTCACACACTGCTTTTGTTCTCCTTTTTCGAGGGTTGCGCGAATAGATACTCGACTTTTATCGTGCCTAAATTCAGGCTGTGCTTTGGTGTACTGCAATAATTGGTTACGTATTGGAATGGAGGAAAGTCAGTTTAGGCCCGATATGTGATTCATAAACACTTGTTCATAAACACTTGTTCATAAACACTTGTTCGTATGAACAAGCATATGCACACTTTCCCGGAATTTTTTAAGTACAAAAGTATATCAATGCACTTCCTCTTGGAAATATGAT
>JAOWAT010333503.1:0-13601 GCA_028571025.1 Longipedia americana | reverse complement strand
AATTTCGCCTTAAGGGTCTTATTTTGGTGTGTTCATATTACCTGAATTTTTTTTCCTCATAAAAATATTTTTATTCTTATTGAGAGAAGCTAGTGTTTGATTATTTGACAAATTTTCTCGCGTTAAGATGCTCTCTTATTATCTTTTAGCCTAATTTTATACAGTATTTTCCTCTGATTGGACTGTCCTGTTGCTGTTTATTTTTGGATGAGGTGGTTTTGCAAGAAGATTCTAACATTTGAAAGTCTATTCTGGCTGTGGTTAACGGTTCTGTTATTTTTTTACGTGAGTAGGACTATTGCTTTGGTTTTTTGGTTCTTAATCAAAGAGAATTTTGCTGAGATTTGCAGCCTACCCCGTTTTTTTGAAAATGGGTATTTTTTCCATTGACCTATTTCGGCAATATAAACTCTGCTCTTGGAATTATTTGAATTCCAGCTGCATCTTTTCGATATTGGAGATCCTGTCGGTCAGTTATTTGAGATAGTTTTCATTTTATTGTTAGGGGTACTTATTTTTCAACGCTTCAGTCAAAGTTTATGCGTTTTTAGTA
This sequence comes from Longipedia americana, assembly GCA_028571025.1. NCBI lineage: Eukaryota > Metazoa > Arthropoda > Copepoda > Polyarthra > Longipediidae > Longipedia > Longipedia americana. The sequence continues at coordinate 13,048 of JAOWAT010333503.1, read as the reverse complement.
GTTAAAACGTCAATTCTACCTTTGAGTTCAGTTATATTTGTGTCAATTTGTTTAACTTTTCTTTCTATCTCCTACTTGATGGTGAAAAGTGCCGAGTATACTTCCTATTGAACAACAGCTCTGATATTTTGCTGAATTGACTAGGCTTTACCAGAAAACCCAGTCTTAGCAAAGTAGTTGTGAGTCATTTAAAATTATAAAGAGAATAAATAGTGTGCGAGTTAATAAACATATGAATAGAAGACCAACGTAACCAAGTGCAAAAAGCCAATCAACGAGCGAAGGATCACGATCAGTTTCCAGTCAGGAAAATGTACAGTCCTCTTAAGCCAGACTTATCAACTCTTAGATTTTTACTCTGGATATGGCTGTCAACTATTTGTTCGAGTGGAGAAATCGAAAAGAACTCGTAAAACTTATCCTAAACCGTATCTAAAAGTTTCCCCGGTACTAAATTCTCCGTCATATTCCCACTCTAACGTAGATTCTATCTTTATTCTCTTAGCTTCATCATGAGTGTGAGTCCCGACGGAATGTTTTAATCCTTTGCTTAGAATCTTGCATCATAGTCCCTTACCACTTATTTAATGATCAGATGGTCGTATTCAACATTTTGGCTGCCTAACAAAGATCATAATGAATTACGCAAGAATAAACTGGACTCTTCTCTACTCAAAAAATTTAAAAATAGCATATAACTGACAACATAATCCTTCTCCGAGTAAGATTTTCATAAAAAACTGGAAGAAAAGTTGGCCCTATCAAATTATACTTACTTGGTTAATGATTTTTTCTAGAGATTGTTCAAAATTCCGTAGAAATTGAAAAAATACTAGAAAGGGAAGAGACTAGGTAAGCTCAAAGACTGTTTGCAAAAGATATAGTAGAAATTTAAAAAGGAACACAAGTCCAACAAAATGGGACTGACAGGAATTATGTTTCCTCTCCATGATAAATCAGGCATGGTTATGAGAATATTAAAAGAGCATTGCTTCCCATTTAACACCAAAGAAAGAGTTCCTTTCAAGCTCGTAATGGAAACTATCAGTTTGTAGGATGCTTAAAAATTTGAAAACGGAAAGTTTAAGGAGTTGGGATAGAAATAAACGATTTAAAAAAGTAAAACATTAATTTTGCCACACACATACCTTGGTGAACAGTGGAGTTAGCTCAAATAAAAACTAACATAGTAATCACCCTACAAGATATGTCCCAGCTATAAAATCAGAACTTTTATGGTCAAGTCCGGAGATGACCTTCGGCAGTAGAACATGGCGATGCAACTTATTAAGTTAGTTGAGGACATCGCAATCAAAGAAAATTTGAAACTTTGGCTAAAGTCATACTCAGTGATCCCTTACAACCAAGACGCCGGACTTATTGAGTTTGTGGACGACACTAGGACTGTTAGTTATTTGAAGGAAGTTTCAGGACTCAAATCTCTTAAACTAATTTACAAACAAATGTTCGGAGAGAACAGTTAAAAAGCAATCTTGAACTTTACAAAGAGTCTGGCAGGTTACTCTTTAGTTCAATATTTGTTCCATATAAAAGATAGACATAACAATAATATTCTGATCGATACAGACGGTCACATCATACACATAGATTTCAGTTTCATGCTGTCCAGTTCTCCTGGAAACATGGGGTTCTAGCAAGCGCCATTCAAACTGACTGCGGACTACGTCGAGATTATGTAGGGACCCGAATCAGACATATTCCAACATTACAGAATGCTCTTTTTCCTGGGACTAAAGCTCATCAGAAAATATAAGAAAGAGATCATGGAGATCATACTGATGATGAGCAACTGTGACGGCATGAAATGCTTCAAGAAATTCTAAAGATAAAAGATTTAAGACAGATTCCACGCTAACGCCACCGACGAAGAACTGGAAATCATTGTCGACAAAATCATGAAAGATGCATGGGGTTCTTACTCAACCAGTAACTATGACAGATTCCAATGGTATACCAACTTCATCCAAGCATGAAATTAACCATCAACGTAAGTTTAATAAAGTGGAAATTGTAAATATATTTGCTTCATTTTATTCTCGATCACGTTTCAATCTAGTTCATTTCAATCAAAATCACTTTAAAGATAAATAATCCTATTAGGCAATCACTTTGTATACGAATATAGAATGATACAAAGGACTACTATTAGAAAAAATACTGTCCCGCAGAGGACCATCTTATTTTTTCTCATTTTTTGTTTTATGCTGCCAAGCAGCTTTTGAGCAACGGTTAGCTAGTTATCTACAGTTATCTCGGTTCTTACTTATATCATCCAATCGGTGGATTCCTTTTTTGAGTTTTTCGGTATTTTCGTGCAGTTTTTCAGAAGTTTCCTGTGCGATGGCCTAATTTTCATACATCTGCCTTTTAGCTTATATCAGGGGGTTGATTCCGTTTTGATTGGCGTCCTACCTTTCAAATAGTGAGTCTGACCCTTGCTACTGCTAAATCTTGAATTTCGTTTAATGTGAACTTAACTGTTTCTTGTACTTTTTCAATTAATCTTTGAACACATCAATCTGGTATAAATAGCAAGTTAAACCTTGTTTTTCATATTGAAATCACGGATAGAGTTATATTCCATTTACATCTTCTTAATCTGAACTATGCGAAATGCAATACTTAATCGGCAGCGTCACTCAAGTTTTCATCAACCTAACTAATTTCTGAGTTACTACATCCTTACCAATTTCCGAAATCGCGCCTTTTTGTAGAACTTTCTGGGCAGATCTGATGTTTTTATAAAAGTCACTTTCGCATCTTTAGAAAACTTCGGACATTGCTTATTATTGAATAATAATTACACATTTCAAATAGTCAGAAATAGAAGATCCTATTTCAAAGTCGGAAATAGTAAGCAAAAATGAATGCATGCTAATATCATCTGTATGTTCCGTTGGACAGTTTATTCGACTGTTTTTGACTCTCAGTCTACCCGTCAAAACTTTGACGGTTGGGGGAAGCGTAGTATTGCTCAGTTGGAATGAGCTGTTCTCTGGATTAGCATTAAAGAACGTTTTTTTATTGGGGTTCCGCTGGATGTTCAGAGATTTGTTCTTTGCTTGCAAGAACAGACAGAGATTCTTTGGAGACTTTGAGCTATTTCAGTTTATTGAGCTACATTCCTATTTCCTCAATGATTTTATTTTTTCCCGTTTAAACTTCCTTAAAGCTTTCCATCAGAATTTCGCTTTACACTCTCAAAGTTTAATTTTTTAACTTTTCCTGTGAGAGTTCCACTTCCAATTTTTTATTAGCCTACACAAGTTAGATATTTTTGTCTTAGAGATCGGTAATTTTTTGGGTAGCTTCGTTGATGGATGCAATCATCTCCTCGCATTTTTTAATTTGCTCCCCCTTTTTTGCCTATTTTTAGTGGAGGGACTATTAATTCTACAGTTAGCAGACATTTGTACCTCTTTATTGAGTTAGTGATTGAGACGAACCTGACTCATTCTCAGTTCCAGGTTTTTGCTTGAAGTTGTGATGTTTTCGATGATAGATTTATCTATTGCTGAATTTTCCACCATTTGCTTTTCCATCTACGAACATTTCTGTCTCATCGAGTGCAGTTCGTTTATTAGGGATGTGACTTGGTCCTTGTCGACATTGAAAGAAAGCGGCGGCCCCACTTTTACGGACTTCACAAAAGATTTTCCAATCATGTTTAAAGAATCCAACTGTAAACTCGAACCCTGAGGATTGCAACTCTGTTTTTTGGCTTTGGGGCCCAAGGTGACAAATCCACGGTTCGAACCAACTTCGCTCTGACCATCCGTTGACCTTAAACCGAGGTTTTCTTTTGACATTCGATATAGAAAAACCAATGATCAATATATATTAATACCAATAAAAATATAGCTTCCACAAATAGTGAATTTCACAGTTACAAGTTTAGAACAACAGCTTTAACACACCGAAACCATTTTTTGGAAGTTGAATAAAATTAAAAGACAAAATTAACAATGAAAACAAATTTCGACATCAATTTGCCGAGTATACCTGGTAAAACGATCAAGTTCAAAATACAGGACATTAAAAGCAGGGCGTTTGGGTCTCAAATCGCGAGGTTTAAATAGAACAAAGCTGCGCTCACAAAAAAGTTTATTCAATCGTTCAGTAACTTTCATTAGACGTCTCTCCCCCAATTGGAAGACGATATATAAACCCAAATAGGAAGCGATTTCTCAAGATCCAAACAACCAATGGATCTGTAGCCGACAGATTTCCACGTCATTGTTTCTTAAGACAAAAAGCATCTTATTACCTTGCAAGAATCCCTCAAAAAGTAGAAAGAAAAGGAACTGAAAGCATAAGTCCAGCAGAAAGATCTTGTCAAGAATGGCTTCTATGGCTACTCCTTCGGAAAGTCGGAAAAGTCACTCTTTCCTTAGAAAGAGGACCATTAGGAACCACAAAACTACGAGCTAACTGATAATTACTATTTTACCAAACCGTAAACCCGATAAAACTAACCTTAAGATCAGTAAAAAATTGTTGTTAGAAATGGGCCTAAGCCAAATGCAGTCTTCAAAGCCGAACCAAGAAAAAAATTCTATTCCAGATTCTATAAGGAAGCTGCACAAAAACCTGGCCCCGGAACCTATCTCAGTGAGCTAAATCAAGGGGCAAAAAGCAATTAAAAGGGCAAAAGAAAATCTATTTCCTTTGCAGGCGAGAAAAAAGTCAAGGGTTAAAAGTAAAAATAATTGAATTACAAGCAATTCAAATAGATTATCACAAAAATCATGGCTAAAGAAAAATAAACACCTGAATAAAAACCAAGTCAACCAAAACAACCAAAAAATCAGCATATGTTTGTTATTGATGATAGAGATCGTTTCGGAAACCAGCTTTACCCAATCAATCCTGGTTAAAAGGTTCCTGGTCCTGGAACTTATAATACTGCCAGTTATGACATTGAAACTAAAGTACAAAAAGTTAAAGTTGTGGAGTAGCAAAGAAAACTCCTCAAATAGTGGTTTAACAGTTGAAGTTTTTAAATTAGACTCTCTTTTTCAATTTTCTTGTACATTTAAAGAATTATTATTTATTAGTCTAAAAAATGAAGTAATATGGCCCCAGCAAAACACTAGACCTATTCAGTCTGGACTTCTAACTATTTCGATAATAAAAGCCATCTAAACCAGCATCATTACAGACTTTCCTCGAAGATTTATTTCCGTTCTGCGAAAGAAAATCAGTAACAACGAATCTGTTGGTCATAAACATGTTCTTTTGGGTGATTTCCCGAGTGAATTTCCCATTGTTTGTAATGAATCAGAGCGAACCGCTTGGGAGTAAAATACTTCATGTGCTGCTGTCACCTTTGAGTTTTCGAGAGGGGATTGTGACTTTCGCAATGTTGCAGTTATTTTTGGCGATTATAGGGTCCTACCTCGAGAAAAAACTGGGAAGCAGGAGATTTTTGGCATTTTATTGGGCTTGTTCAATCTCAAGTTACGTTTTTATGATGGTTATGATTCCGAGACATCCCTTATGCTGCAGTAATTCGAAATAAATAATTTAGACGAGGGAGTGTACGGGCTATACGCGTTATCGTTGGTAAAATAGGCAAAAAAAGACTAACCTCCACATCTTAAATTGCAAAAAATCTACAAATTTATTATTTTCAGCTTCCTCATTTATGCTTCTCTCTATAACTCCAAATATACCCACCCCTACGTTTATATAGGAGGTCTTTTAACTTTTTCGGTGTTTATGGCTATCAGCAAATAATTTCGTCAATAGCTATTAGGCTGAACTAAATCGATATTTGATGCTTTTTCTCCCTTTTTTCTCCAGTTAATTGTTAGTTATAAATAGAAATAAACCCGACATTGTTATGTCAACGGTTCCAAAGTTAAACTATGCAAGTACCCCTCTACTAAATTAGAACTCCGAAATACCTCGAAGGGAAAAAATAGTTAACAGCATTCCTCAAGAAAAGATGACTCAGAAGCCGATAGTCTCTTCGCTCACATGAACAGAGACAATCTCAATTACATTCAGAGTCAAATCAAATAAAAAAATAAGAAAAACCCCCATCAACGGGCTAAAAGTTCTATGGAAACCGGATAGTAGCCAAAGAAGCATTTTGAACTCACATATCGATAAAAATCTCCCGAGAAAATATAGGAAAAAGATTCTAAACTCGAGTTAACCTTAACAGAGCCTTAACCATAATAAAAAGAAGAGTAATAATCATAAGATGTCAAGCTTTCAGCTTATGAAGTAGCTTCAAATGCTAAATCGAAAATGATTTCATCAATAGACGCTTCTATTTAAAAAAATCAGCAAAAAACCAAATTTCTCAATTTTTTGGAAGGGTATTTGGCTAAATTGAACAGAGTTTAGCAGAGAAACGACACAAAAGACTACGCAATCGATGGAGAACCGAGGACTTATAACAAAGAATCGGTGAAGAGGTCATTTCATAAGGCTGAGAAGAGTCTATAATAAAAGCTGAAAGATGAGAGAATTGAGGGCATGCTGCTTGCTAAAGAACTGTAAAAATATAGGAAATCGGGGGGTTTAAATAATAGCGTAACTGTAGGTATATTTAGAGAGTTGTAAAGTTGTAAAAATAAGTCGCAATATTGAATGAGTAGGTTGGGAAGCTGAGGAACAAAATAGTACAGCAAAACTATCGGAAACAACAATAGCTAAATGATTATTAAAAGTGGCGTAGAGTCTAAAAATAAATGAGAATTAACTCGGCCAACTCTTACAGACACTATTCGAATTACTAATCCCGAAAAAAGACCGAGTAAAAGTCGCTTTAGAAATTGTAGAGTGAGTATGAAAAGTTCTTAAAACAATCTTTTGACAGACAATTGTATCATAATCGGCAATTATTTTGATTTTTAATAAAAAAATTAACTTTTAGAAAAGTTTAACCAACATCACTTTTGTTCTATCTGGTCCTACCCTCTTTTCCATTAGAAACCAGGCTATAAAAATTGACTAAGATAGGTTTGAACAAGCTTATTCCCTTTCTAAGCCTCTTAGTTTCTTGCCTTTGTTGACTACTTAAGTTTGTGGAAGTTATTGTGTTCTGCCCAACACTAGTGGATTTTTTAGTCCTATTATATTGAGTCCTAGAGTCCATCCTCGTCAGTGATGTGGATGACCATATCGTACTTATCTCTGAGTTCTTTTTAGCTGATCTACCTCAACACATCAAATTACCTTTTATTCGTTGATGAAGTCGTCCCATCGCCAGTTATTGGCGAGTATTTTAACATCCAGACAGTTATTATCGCAGATCATGATCACTGGCTTGTTCCTATCCTTTCTGGTGATCTCATCGATGTCTATGATTGTTTTTTCTACTAGCAGCTGCGTAAATAGGGAATTCTTGAAGAACTACACATTCTTTTTGCTTCGATCTTGTATGTTTTAAACGAAAAATTCGCATCCTGCTCTCAACACTTTTTGAGGCGAACAATTCACTAGAACTGTGATACCATTTCTGGAACAGTCTCTTTTAATGAGATCAATCAGCTATTTTCTTGTTTACCCATCACTGAAATTTGATTAAGTAATGACAATTTTCTTTACATATTCCGGAGTTTTAGCTTTAATTAGCTGATGAAGGTTCATCTCGAGTTTGTTATTCTTTGTCCATACTTATGGGCTTCTTCTTGCATATAAGTAAGCTGTGAATATTCCAATTCCCACTAAACCTAAGAAATTTCCATTTAGACGATCTTTAACAAACTACATGCTTCTTTGGAACATTCCCTTCCAAAACTTTTGTAAACGAAGTTTAATAATAAATACGGTTCTTACACTCTTACAATTTTCAACAGTCAGAAAAAAATATTATTCTAAAAATTAACAAAATTTTGGAGCAGATATTGCCTAAGTTCTTCAAAAGTTACCCATCAAACCCGATTTTTCTAGTTTTTTCGATGGTTTTTAGACTATACTCCCAATTAATTTTGCTGATTTAAACGTTGGGTCTGCCGAGACTGGAGAAACAGTTTTTTATTTTATTCGTTAGGAATCTTTTTCTGACGCTTGCTACGGGTATTTTTTATCAGCGCGTTACGGATTTTGCATTTAATTGATGGTTTATCCTTCAATTTCGACAAGCTCACCATTCTACCACTTCCCTTTCATTTCCTTTCCACTTTCATAGATCATCCTTCCAGCTCCGTGCCTGAGATAATAAGTAGAAAATGTACTTGTTATCGTTGCTGAAGTAACCTTCGAAGCAGCAACCATTATTCCAAATATATCGGCCATATCCTTCCTTTTTATCTCTTTTGTACTATCCCAAATAGCAGTCTCCATTTTTCTGGGCAGATCTCCACTTTCCATGTCCGTGTCGGAAACCTTCGCTGAATTGGCCATCATACGATGATCCGTTAGCCCAGTAATACTTACCTTTGCCATTGTACTTTCCATTAACGAACTAACCCTTGTATTTGTCTCCATTACTATACACCTCAATTCCGTGACCAACCTTAGCCGATTTGTGGTAAGTTCCGACGTAATACTCTTTTTAAGAAATTCTAGTTGTGCCAAATCCATCTCTTTTGTTATCTCTCCACTATCCTTCATAGTGATAGTTTCCTTAACTTTCGTAATATTTTCCTCTTCCATGCCTGTTTCCTTATATCCACTGTCCGTCGTAAATAGACCCATTGAGATACTGAATTTTCCCGTTTCCATGTCTTTTTCCTTTTAAAAATTGTCCCTTGTAAGCATGCTTCCCGGGGACAAACTCAAACCCCTCTCCTGACTTACACCCTTACTCAGTGTCATCCCATCCGCCGAGGTAAAATTTTCCGGAATAGTGCCATAAGATTTTGTTTGCGGATTTTTAAGAGATAAAAAGAATGCAGTTCTTGTATTTTATCATTCTAATGTCTTGTTCGGGATATTAAGTGTTTAAATTAACTCCAAATAATCTAAAGACTGTCATCGCTAAGTCCATCTGCTATTTTGGAGACGCTTCCTGTTTCGGTGGATTCGGAATTGGGGGATGCTACAATTTTTATATTTTTATTTCTGGCATATTGTGTACTTACTCGAGATCTTATGGTTAGGACTCAGGGATTTCAACTGCTTTCTTTTTAGTTTTAAACTATAACTAGAACACCTTTCTACCTTATTCGTTACTGCTCTCAGACATTTTGTCAAATTCAGAATGCTTTTTCTGAAAAATAGTTTGCTTTGGAGGACTGTTAACTGTTTGTTTTGAAGAGGATCGATGCGAGTGTTTTTTATTCAAACTATCGTGCTCTTCCGTTGGTATATTATTAATAATGATTCCTTTCATCTATAAAGATTGCTATCGTGCCTGTTCTGAGGCATATGATCGTTTTCTAAAATTTACAGACTGAGCCAATTTTTTAGGGTATTCTCTGTCTTGCTTAGCAAACTAGTCTTTGGAGGAAAAAGAGCCATTTTTTATCACTAATTCTTCGGTTGGCGCTTATCTTAACTTATGATTCCTCCTAACTCCTCTGAACTTCTACCTTTCTTTAGAAAAATCAATCGTTTACATTTTTTTGAAACTTTAAGAGTTAAAGTCTGTAACATTAAACTGCTAACTTTAATTCTTAAGTTTATGGAAATCAGAACGTTGTACCTCAGACTATCTATTCGGATGATCTGAGCTATTTTATATTCTCGCATTGTTTAGAGAAGATGTTGACTTTTGTTCGACCCGATCCGGTTCTTTTTTCGAGATTTCAGCCCTATCGAACATATCAGCATTAATTATGGTTTATTTTTTAAAAGCCATGGATTTTGCTGTATCGTTGAATCCATTCAGAGTTTATGAAGAAACTTCGGAGCCCTTTCTCGAAAACGACGGTTTTTCTACTTCTGTCATCCTCGAATTACTGATTTGTGATCTCTGACGCGAACTATGCTTGTTTGATCCGACCGGAGAATCTTTTTTTTAGCCTTTTAATGGTTTTTATTGGCTGTTTAAATTTGCATTTTAAACTGTTTAGCCTTACTTCGAAATAGTTTTCCTTGAGTATTTTTCTGGCGAGTTCTTAATGATTTTCCCCATTTTAATTTAAATTGGTCTCGAGTCCTGATTTAACTTTTGCTGTTCATTCTCCCAATGCACTAGTGATGACTTTCTTTGATTCGAATTGGAATCGTTTAAGGTAACAGGTAGAATTTACTTATGAGGACTGGATGAGCTCTATGCTTCCTTGATTACCAAAAAGTTTGGTCTTGGTAATTAAGATGATTATCGAGGACTCAGGCGTTCAATCTACTCATTGTTTGTGTCACGAACAGGTTCATGATGCAAATATCTTGGTTCTTTAGGGGGATATTTTTATTTGGACGACTTGTTTTCCAGTGGTCTTTCTTCCTGCCTTATTTTGTTCAACTGCAACTAGCGAATCGTTTTTTTTAAGTAAAGAATCTAGTCCTTCATTTTTTCTGTCTATTTTTTTTCTTTCAGTTCTTCGATGGTGTTGAAATTTATCACTGAGCTTTTTATTTAAAATCCGTGGCTTATTCGAGGTAGAATGACAGAATTAGCCTAAACAGTTCTATATATTCCGTAGTTCCTTCGAGGAGCTTGCTATAGGGTTTGATTTTGGTGATGAACATGACCGAAGTTACTGGGTTACTAGATATTGCTTTGATTGATATCCGAGGGCAAAATTTTTTGTCCTTCAACTTACTCTTTCACCAAATTTACTTGTCGACTCTCGTTTCTATTACTTTTAGAACAGTTTTTATCATCGCTATTTTTCTTGCTATCCACACTCAACTCAGAGATTTATTTCCGACTGCCTTCAGCGAATTCACCTTTTAGTTGTTCACTTTCAACTCTTGAATTAGATTAGAGATTTATCTTGGTTTGACTCATCTGACTCTGCCGAGCTTAAACTTGTTGCAGTTTTTATTGGAGTTGATTTACTTTGTTAGTCAAGTTCTGTATCTGCTTGTGATTTGAAGAAGAGGATCGAGCAAACAGTACTGAGTTTCTGTTACCACTGCTTAAATCAGTCCTTTGCTTCCTTTCAAGCTATTATTGATATCTCTTTCTCATTGTTCGAGAATTCGGATTCTGATACTCGGTATTGTTATATTATATTGAAACTGAACTCTGGTTTGAAGTTTATTTCTGGGTGCCGAATCTTCGATGGGAAATCACAAAAGATTTACCCCGGCTATTATGGGAGTTTCCAGCACTGATATTCCTTGATTTCTACTAAACCTCGACATTCGACGATTTTTTTGAGATGGAAGGCTAATTTTGTTGAGTCTAAACAAAATTGAACCTGGGACTTTCTTCCAAAGATGGAGAAAAAGATATAAAGTTTTCTGCAACCTTCAGTAGAACTTATTTTTCCTCTTACTCCCGGATGAGGTCACTTTTCGAAATTTCAGAACTTTGATTTTCAATTCTGGGATTTTCAATATCCAAGCGCCTTTAATTGTCTTCATCCTCCCAGTCTCGATTCTGTGGTTTCTACTATGAAGGATGGTGTCTCGAATCGATTGGTAACTACTCCTGCTACTTTGGCTATTTTTTAGCGTGCGTCTCTTTTTTGATAGGAGACACAGTTTGGATGGCTTTTTCTCCCTACTTATCTCCTTAGTACTTTTTCTTTTTAATTTTTTTAATATTGCTTTTTATGGCTTCTTCAGCGTTGGCAAGCTCAATCTCTGCTTTCGTGTTTTTTTTTAGTATCACACTTTCGTTGATCTAAGTTCTACATCCATCTATTTCATAATTTTTTCTCCCATTCGAAGAGACATTACACGAATAGAAGCTATCACCTTATCTCGATTCATTTTTTTCCGCGTTCGATTCTAGTTTTGCCTTTTACATGCTAATTTACCTTTCGAGTTATAACAATTTTCGAATCGAAGAAGGATTTCCTAAGTAGAATTTCTTGTCGATATATATTGCTTCCCATTGCTATGGTGTCTATGCTGAAACATTTTACACTTCCGCACATTTTTCGGATTTATTGATTTGAGTCTACAGATTATAATTAATTTAGCGAGATTTTTCACCAGGTTTTTCAGATGCACAATGACTGTATTTCGATTTTTACGATTTTGCACTGACCATCTTGTTTTGTGTGTCATTTTATTGATAATGCGGCTCGTCGTGCATTAATAAAAATAAAACTCAATTATTACAACTATCTGTGCGATATTCATTTATTTTTCTTCGGAAAATTGGTAAGTTTCGGCAATAACAAAAAAAAATGTGGAAACACGTCTATCTGGGCATGATATTTGAAAAAGGCAAAGAAAGAACATATCCTTATTTGGAGTATTAATCGATTTAAATTTTAGAGGTATATTGCGTATAAACCAACCCATCCAAAGCCATTTAGAATAATTAATTTTGAGCTATTTCCAACTTTTCAAACAAACTCTCCTGTGAATGAGTTCAGTACTAGATAGGCAGATTTAACAACTTAAAAAAGGGTAAACGATCAGCGAACAGGAAGTCAAAGTTCTTTGTCTTAAAGCCCGCTAAATTTTGGTCGAAGAGGGAAATGTTCAAAGAGTAGACTCTCCAGTAACCATTTGTGGGGATATTCACGGCCAGTTCTATGACCTTCTGGAACTCTTCAAACAAGGCGGCGATGTTCCAAACGTTAATTACCTGTTTCTTGGCGATTTTGTAGATCGAGGGTTCAATAGCGTTTAGTCATTTTTGCTTTTACTCGCCCTCAAAGTCCGATATCCCGACCTAATCACCCTCATTAGAGGCAATCATTAGTGTAGGCAAATTACACAAGTCTACGGTTTTTACGACGAGTGTCTTAGAAAGTACGGCTCACTCAACGTGTGGAGATACTGCACCGACATCTTTGACTATCTTTCTCTTGCAGCCATAGTTGATGACAGCATTTTCTGCGTTCATGGGGGTCTAAGTCCAACAATAAATGACTCAATTGATGAAGTATGCAGAATTTTAAGTTTAGATTCGATCGATCGACAGAAAACAAGAAATTCCCCACGATGGCTCAATGTGCGATCTGATGTGGTCCGACCCAGAGGGTACTGTGTTATT
>JAOWAT010333392.1:0-13602 GCA_028571025.1 Longipedia americana | reverse complement strand
GAGAAATTATCAAAAAAATATTCAAACATTATGAAAGGTCATTTGACAGCTTTTCACACAAAATTAGACCATAAAAAATTTCACTTCAGTCTGCCTTTAAAATCAGTTCGATACACACTGTCATAGACGTACATTGTATTGATAAGAGACAGAAGCCAAATAAATTCATTATCATTATTTGCTATGACGTATAATGTAGAGCATTTTCAGGTTTTCATCCTGTTTTTCGTGTTGTTCAATGCACAGAGGGGTACTGACATTAATCATCGGTCTCACACTAATGGGAAACTTGAAAATAAAATATGCAAATTTTTAGTTTTGTAAAATTTCTAATCAATTTTGAATTGAATGCCAACACTATAGCACAGTCTGATAAAGTGCTCAAAGCTATCACCCAATTAAATGGTTACTTTAATTCAGATTTGGATTTAAAAAACAGCTTCATGAGACAGTAAACACTTCAATGCCCCCTATTTGCAAAAAATATTTATGTTCTATTACTTGTCCTTTTAATTTTGCAGAACTAAAAGTAGCGTTCATTCCAATTTTTCTTCCAATAAGCAACTCCAATACAGTTGTACAATGTAGAATTCATGGAGTAAAAAGTAACTACATGCAAAAAAATTTGGAACAATTTTCTTTTCTAGATGAAAGAAAAATCAACTAAATGCCGCAATTACAGGTGGTTCATTCATGTTATTAAATTTTGCTGAACTTCATAAAATGTGAATTAAAGCAGACTTACCTTTGACATACGAGGATTCTAATTTCTGCCATTTTCCAAAACTTTTCAAAACTTGTATTCCTTTTAAGTTGTGTTTTGGAGTTGAGATTTTGACAAAATTTCGTAATTTGGTAATTTTATAAATTCAGAGTATTTCAAAAACCCTGATTTAAAAAAATGCATTTTCTAAAATTTTGTAGAAACAATCTAAAGTTTTTTTTTATCATATAATCCCTTAACAATTTTAAAAACATGTTACACAATCTATTCAATTATGAATAAGAAAATGATCTTTTCAACAAGAATTTGCAAATGTTTTGAAATGAAAGAAAATCGGAAAAAATATTTCTTTCAATAGAAGCATTACATATTCATCTAACGTTAAAAATGTAAAATCTGGGATGAATTTTCGTAAGAGATGGTAATAGTTTCTTGTCAACTTTCACGTTTTAAAATGCTGGAAGTAATCCTCAATCTTATCTGAGAGCTTATGTGAGAGACAGAAACACTTTATAATCTTTGTGACAACTATAGGTAACTTGTAATCTAGAAACTTGGCATATTCATGAAAAGGTTCATTTCAGCCCAAAATGTGCTACACTCATCTTAGGCTTTTTGGAACAATATACGTAGAACTAAAGGGCGTTCCGAAAAAAAGTAGAATTACTTTTTCAATCATATCTTGGAGCTCAGAAATTCTACAAAAATGTTTTAGATATCGATTTTTTATTAGAATTTCAGCTTTCCAAAGGTATGCGTAGCTTTCCAATTGGTTAAATATTGTAAAAAACCTGAGGACACTTAAAATCCATAATCACAAAGATTGATATGTAGCCGAAATAAGAATTGAAAAAACTTGAGGTTGATTTGTCTGTAGAAAGATACATTTTTATAAATTTTTGTCTTTTCCATTATCACAATAACTATCTGAAAGATAACATCCATGAAAGTATGTATAAAGTTACCTTCCTAACAGACAAATGATAAAAACAATAAGAGCTGCAGTTCCTAATTTTTGTAATTTTGTATTAATTTAAGCTTTGAATGTCTCACTTTTGTCTTAATATCTCAAAAAGTATTTTACCGATTCAAAAGTTACGCATACCTTTGGAAAGCTGAAATTTTAAGAAAAATTTTGATATCTGAAACATTTATGTAGAATACTTGAGGTCTGAGTTATGATTAAAAACATAATTCTACTTTTTTTCGGAACGTTCTTTAGAAGCTTTGAAAGAATAAACAAGTTCTAGATTATCCCATTGATTTATGAAAACAGGAAAATTTAAAATTTTCAATTACAAAAAAAACTTTCTGTAATGTGTGGATAAAGTTTTAAAAAATCAGAATTGAACATAGTTTTGGAAATTAGAAAAAACCAATTAACTGTCACAAAATCCAACTTTCATAATGATCCAAAAATTCTGTTCTTCTTTATATCGCTTTTATTATTCTTTCTTCATCTTTTTTTTTAACTTACCTATAAATTAAGACCCAATGATAAAAGAGGTGTAAAACCAAAACTATTCTAATAATTCCAATAAAATTCGAATAAATCAGAAATTATGTTAAAATAATTGTCTTTAAAAATGACTGACGTGTTACTTTATCGAATTCAAGCTGTCAGGAAAAAGGCCTTAAATGAAGCACACTGGGCCATGGGACTTTTTTCTGTCACATAGCAATATAATCTTATAGAGTAAATGTTTCCTAAGTTACAGGGAAGCTGTGAAGGTCCCAATGTGTGGTGTGAGTGTATTAGAGTAACAGGTGACAAGAAAAGCTAAAAAGTAAGGTCATAAAACAGTTGTGAGGAAGGCTAAAATATTATTTCTCAAATTTTGTGTTTAAAGAAAAAATCTTGCAATTGACAAAATTTGAAGCAATATGTTCAAAGCGTTAAGCAACTTTGAAAGAATTACTAAAAGATAAAATTCTGGCGACATTTTCATGGCTTTTAAAGAAAAGATTTGAATATCAATCAATGAAGCCAACTTTTTGAGAAATCTGTGCTCAGATTTGGGGTATATGTATGCAGTTAAATTCATCAAATCTGACCAAATTTTCCCCATTTCTCAAGGGTTTGTGGAATTCTTACGATGATCCTTTAATGAAGCATTGCAATTGTTGTAAAAAAGATAACTTCATTTAAAAATCCTATCAAAATTGATTAATTTATTAAAACAAAACTACTTCATAACTGTATGCGGTGATAATTTTGAGGAAGCAATTTACTTTAAAGAAATGTTGAGTTATACTTCTCAGCTCATCAACATCTCTGATTTTGAACAATGTTAGGTAGTTGTCATAAATGAACGTTTTATTGTACAAATTGAATTGAAGTTTATTTTGTGGAATTTCAATTAAAAGCCAAATGAAGCATTTTTGTAATTTCAATCCACGCCTTGCAAAAGTTAGAGATTACTTACATGGGCAGTTGGGCACACACAACTGCACGAGAAGTAAAAGAACGGGTATTTTCTTGCAGAAAAAATCTTAAATTCAGGCCTGCATTTATTACATAGGCCATTAATGATTTGCTGAATAGGGCAAACGTCGCGTGGTCCCTGCCACTACTTTATTGCCCTTCCTCCTTTCTATATTCTTTGCTCAGAGGCAGAGCAAAGGCAGAGAGGAATAATAAAAGACCAAGGGTCCCTAATCAGCTGTTGTTGAAATAGAGCCCCATTAGCCATACCATCGAAGTGAGCTGAAGTCATTCTAATGACTTTTATCAGTACCTTAAAAAGTTATAATTTATGGAAAATAATTCAAAGTTTTCGGAGAGCAAAATATTAATATGTTCAAGTTTCTAGAGGGATATTAGGTTTTAAAAGAGTAGTGTGCACAACTAGGTTTGAGAACTGGGTAAGTGTAATAATGCAACTAGCTCTGAAAGTTGTCATCTCATTGTTCCTTGACCTATAGAAAAAAAATTGAGGAGTTCTAATTTCATTACATTAGCAAGTATTTGATACTTTTAGAGTTAAATTAATCATTTGTGTATTTGATCACTTTTGCATGAATAATGAGCAAAAAAATTGAGCATTGATGATTAGATTTGAGTTGATTAAGTAAACTTTATTCAAATTGTCATTGATTTGTACACGCTCCAAAGACTTTCAGCAATGCAATCAATAGTCATCAATTGAATACACTCTTTTTATAAGCATCAAGTTTATAAGCATAAAGGCTTTGGTTTTTCCGAAAAATAAGCATAATCTAAGCATAATTTGAAGGCTGTTTTGGAATTTTTTGCTCACTGAAATAGTTGTTTTAGCAAAATAATTTGTAAAATTTTGACGTCGGCTATCATCGTGCATACTCTTTTGGTTTTTACCCTTCGTGTGACAAATTTTCGTGACATTAACCAATAAATACAGTATTACTTTTTGCGATACCATTGACTAAACATGGGTATTTTATGCTTTGAAAGATAAGCATATGCTAAGCCGAAAAAACCTATGCTTATAAAACAAGCACAAAAGCCGTGCACAACCTTTGGGTGTTAATGAATATGTAAAATAAGTTGAACTGGATCTGAACTGCAAGGCATTGTTTTGATTTACAATTATTGCAAAATTTTGTTTAAACTTAGAAAAATGAAAGGAAATTGAAAATAATTTGAAGCCAAGTGCAATGTTGGTGGCTATGGCGCCAAAGTGAATGCCAAACCCAGGTTTTTGGTGAAGCTGCCAAAGTGATTTGAATACACAACACAGGTCTTCAGCGAATCTCATCACATCAAAAAAAGCGTTCTTCATTTGTCCGCTGTGCTTTTGATGTTCTCTGCTTATCATCTCAGACTAATGGGTAAAAACTTTTCTCCACTCCCCTCCTCCTCAAAAATTGCTACTCCTTGATCCGCAGGTAAAAAGAGTGTTCTTTCTTAGAACATAAAATTAAGACTGAAAAATAAATGATACACAATATCTTTATCCTTTAAATAGTTTGAATCTGATTCTGTTTCCTTCATTAGTTCAATTAAATAATGCAAATTATTGAAATGTCCGATTACATTGGGGTTGAATCTTTGATCTATGAAAATTTAGTTGTGGTTTCAAATTTAAAATGATCATCAACTTAGAATTTTAATTGAACAGCTAGCAAGTCAAATTATTTAGCACATTGACTCTTAGTCAACAAATAATACAAAGAAATTACAAATAGGATTGAGATTCTTCCTTCAACCTGTTTTCAAACAAAAAAGTGTTGCTTAAAAAGTTACCAACAAAATACATGCTTTCTCAATAAAAGTATTAAAATATTAGACAAAAACTCTTTTGTCCATCTTTTGACTAAACATTAATTATGTTCTTCCTCTGGTTCCATAATTTATTTTGCGATGGGGGAAGTTAATTCAATCTATACAATAATAGGTTGTGAAGTACAACAGTTTTTGAAAATTGACTTTAATTTGTGATAAACCACATCAAAATAAAATATTTTTATTAACTGTAACTTGGAATTATTGTCCTAAACTGATCTGAGGAAATATTTTAATAATTTGTTAAACAGACCATAAAATTGATACATCTTTGAATTTTAATGTTATTTTCTGGTTTGTTGTTCGTTTTTTAAAGTCTTTAAATATGCATTAAGAATTATTTAATCTTTTTTAACATATCACGAATGTGCAACAGGCCTAGGGGTAGACGGGCTGAATTGGCCAAAATAGGCAGGGCTAAATAACGGTATCAATTAGTCTTGGAAGAATGAACCATGATTTGATCAGGTCTTCAAAAAATGAAAAATGCAACAAAACCAACACTTTAAACAAAAATCAAAGAAAGAGATGAACAAAACTAATCGAATCTTACTTGGTGCATTATTGCTATCAATTACAAATTAAAACATAATATTGGTTACAAAATTGAAATCTGAATAATGATAATTTTAGCATAAAACTAATAATCAATTAAGAATTTGTTAAGAATTAGTGCAAATTAGACATAAAACTTTCAATTTTATGGGATCAAAGTGTAAAAATATTTAATTTTTTAATAATGAATTTAGTATGAAATCACATCAAATATTGAATTATTTCAATAACAATTTCTGAATAAGTTCAGAGAATCTTGGCTACCTCTTTGAACCCATATCAATATTTATAAAAAAGTTGCCCCGTGTTGCTCCTGCTACCCGTATAAGGAATAGGGCCTTTTTCTTTCTTTCTTTCTTTCATTTCTTGTCATACATGGGCACTAATGTCTAAAACAACTTTTAAAGGGAGGGGGGGGGAATAAAAAAATTATGAATATATCAAAGAAATGCAACTATTGTAAAATGAAACTATGTTTAACTATTAAATTGTGCATGAGTAAAATTATAAGGATGAATTTCCAGTACATTGAAATGACCAAAGAGATTTTTGATCAAATTTATTATTTATAAATGAAGATAATAAACCCTCTGTAAAATTACCATTCTTTTTTCTTAATTTCTGCCCAGCCATGAATATTCTTGTGCTTGTTTGGACACAATGAATTGTAATCTATTCTGTTCATCCCTGTCTCTGTGTGTCTGTGCTATTTGTTGCCCGGCAACCCAAAATTACTTGTTGGTTCTGCTGCCACATCACACACTAGCTCACACTTTTGATGGGCAACACAACTAATCATTCAATCACAGAAAATAATAAAAGTGTTCTCTTCATTCCAAGTACAAAAATTAGAACAATTCGTAAGAGTCAAAATTTAAAATTAAATGGTAGTTTTTTTTCAAAATTTGTTAAAACTTTAAACTTATCAAATTTCAACTTTTCACCCATTTTCTTTGTCTTTGAAGCCAGAAAATAATACATATTGGACTTTGATAAAAATTTGAAAAATTTAAAACTGCTAAATACATCAAATCATCTTATATATCCAGATTATCTTAAATGGACGAAGTACTTTTAGCCTCCTTGACCAAATGATGCCCAAATTAAGCATCAATAGGCTTCATATAGAAGGTGATTAAAAAATAAGATCAAATCTAAAATGTAACCTCTCAAAATAAATCAAGCAATCATTTATCTGACTAAATATTCCATTTGTTCTTATCCCCCACTTGTACGCCAATACACTGACCACAAATAATTGGACTTTACTTTTTTAACATTTTTTGAGCAAAGTACAAAAGGACGCCACATTTTTTAACGGCAACCTGAATGAATGTCATGGCCGACTTGGCAGTGCTATTTAGTGCAATTAATAAATTTATGTGGCAGGGAATAGTAAAGTAATTGGCTTAATACAATGGAACCACAAATTAAGAAATTGTTATAAATGAAATTACCCTAATAATAACTCTCAGTAATTTAATGAGCTTTTACTACATCTTTAAAACATAATTTTTTCATCATTTGAATAAGCATAAATGCTAAATTTGATTTTGTGAAATTATTTTCTTAATACAGCAAATTGTACAAACAGAGCTAAATATCAAAAGGCTTTTTTCATGCTTTGCAGAACAATTAAACACCTTTAAATTTCGTAGGTTTACGATTTTTTTCGGGTCAGTTATGAAAACTTCTCAGTTTTAGAAAAAATTGGTTCAGTTTTAAAAAAATTTCTCAGTTTTTAAAAATTTTACATAAAAATTGGCTTTTTTGGGGACAATTCTACCCAAAAATGTGACTGAGACCAATTATCGGAATAATATTTACAGTTTTTCGCTAAATACTGGCATTTTAGGGCAATTAATTGCCCTAAAATGCCAGTGTTTAGCGAAAAACTGTACATTTTCAGAATATAAAATTTTCGTATTTCCTAGTTTTGCGATTTTTTCTCAGTTTTGAAAAAATTCTGAAATCAGTTTTGACAAAATTATTTTGAAAGAAGCCTGATCAAATGTAAAGATAGACGTCTATCTTTCAAGAGGCACTTTAGTTTTGGCTTTTCTTCTTTGTCATTTTAATCTTTTTATTCATTGTTTTCAAGTGCAAAAATTGTTTTTCTGTTAAAGTAACACTGACGAAATTTGAGTAAGTCTTTACAAAAATCAATATGTCAGATAACCTATTTAAAATTGCATGAATAGCCTCATAAAAAATACCAAGAATTTTTCATGAATAATTTTGTCTCTAAAATAAATAAAAGAAAGGTTTGAATGATTCTTCCAAATGAAAATACCAACCTTTTTACCAAAATTTTAAATTTCTCTCGAAATTGCAAAAATATCCGTGCTTTATGTACAAGGCTATTTTGAGATCATTGATCAGACAACCCAATCTTCAAATCTAAATTTGTGTACTCTTTTGTATCTCAAACTCTCTTCCTCATTGAGTTGGGAGTATTTACGAGAACAAGAAAAAAGGACATATTTGAGAACTAAGACAAAATAATATAATTACAACCTTTAAGGAGTATTGTACTTTGTAACTGATTGTCACAAATGTTGTCATAAAAAATTCTGCCAAAATATAACCAGCACACATGCAAACAATATAAATACCAAAACAACAGTTATTAACATCTCAAAATTATACATGATAGCACTATAATTATCAGCATATTTAAAGCAATTCAACTATAGCCAATTTGGCCAATTTAAAACAAATCAATATACATATGAATCAGTTCAGCTTTTTTACTCTCTTTATGTGAACTATTTTAGAATAATTCGTCAATGGGTTGGCATTGCTGATAAATAAAAATCAAATTGATTAATCAAAAATTAGAATTTAACAAGGCTTTAATACAGCTTGAATTTTTCAAGGAGAGTAGTACATTTGAGTACTGTAATAAATTACCAACTCCATAAACAAAACATTTTTCACAATATTGTCAGAAAAGAAAGTATGAAATTTAGCTAAACAGTCCATTCTCACGAAAAAATTTCTTTGAGATATTGCTAGGTTTTTTAACTTTTCAAAACTTTGCAGAAAATTCACATTAGTAGTCCAAGCATTTATTCCAAAACATTTCAAAAAATTCTTTGAAGTTTGGTTCATAAATGAAACTTTATGGAATCATAATTTATGTTCATATTAAATATTCTTTGTGACTAAAATATTGATTAATCTAAATCTATGCAAAGAGAGTCATAAAACTGATATTAATTCAGATAACTTGTTACTTAAAATCTTTTAATAAACAACGGTCTCAATATATGAATAATTGAATTATAATATCAACGAAGTATATTTGGGTACAGACTGAATAAATGTAAAATTCAAACAGTGAACTGGTTTATGAAATTTGAGTTTGGAAATTTTTTTACATCTAAAAATTGCAACTTTTTGAACTGGCTTTCAACTGGGTTAAACACTTGACTGTGCAAGTATCATAAGAGAATCAAACCCATTTTCTGAAGCAAAAAAGATTAGATACATAATAGTAATAAATCTTTAAATCGAATGACAAAAAAAATATTTTCATCATTGCACAGTAGTGTCCTGTTATGTCAAAAGCCTGAACATAATAAAAATTGGTCCTATTTGAAAATAAAGCTGATGGATGATGATTTTAGGAACCATCATCTCATGAGCTGATCATATGAAATAATTTTTCAAAACTCAATTACAGTCTACGACGGATTTAGTGACAAACAGATTAAGTGACAATATGGATATAATGACACTTTTGCTAGGACCAAATTGTGCTTCACTGAGATAAGATTGTATGCATTTAGTGACAACGACGGATATAGTGACATTTTGTCTGGAACCAAATTTATCACTAAATTAGTCGTCAACAATTGTACTGATGAGGAAAAGTTAGCTTTTCTCAGGTTTAAGTTTTAGTATATTCTTTACATCTCATAAAAAGTATAAATAGGCAAGAAAGCTAATTTGCAAGCCTACCAAAACAGGCTGTTTCGGACCTATAACTCAAAACCACTATGAACCCGGTGACAATAATATCAAACTGACAATAAACTTCATCAGAAGCAACTTCGTCTTTCTAAATCATTTTGAGGAATTTTGATGGTTTCTATTTTAAAATGCGGAAAAGAATAAGTATTTTTAGGATGTTTTAATAAAAATTATAAAGCAGCAACACTTTTACAGGCTTTTTTGCACGTTTTTAGATTACCCCTATATCAAAAAATTTCGTATTTTTGAGTTTTTCAGCTTTTGAATTGAGTTTTCTGATTTTTAAATTGAGTTTTTGGAAAATTTGAATTAAGTTTTGTGAAAAATTTGAGTTTTTGGAAAAATATTTGATGAAATTGTCAAAAAATTTAAGAATTTGAACAAAATTAGCGAAAACTCCCATTATAATGTCATTTCCTTAATCAATTCTTTGATTTTTAACAATGATTTTATCCAAAAACACCAAAAACACTCTAAAAAGTGTCAAAATTTCCCAAAACTTTGACTCTATTTCGCGTTTTAGAAACTAAAAGTTTCTAAAAAATTTCGCATTTTTGAGTTTTTGGGTTTTCAAATTGAGTTTTTGGAAAAAAAATTGCGTTTTCGCAAAAAAAATCCGAATTAAGTTTGTGTATTTTTGGCAAATAAGCCTGTTTTAATAAAGAACCACATTTTTGGACAATGTCACTCAAGGACCAATTTCAAAGAACGCGCATCAATGACAATCTTTAAATCAAAGTTTAATGGCAATAGAGAATTTTGGATGTCAAATAAAATGTTATGAAAATTTGCATATTATCTCACCAAAATGGCCAAAGATTGTTGAGCGTTCCGATAAACTTATTGAAACACACTTACTATTATTTCTGTATGATTTTAAACAAAAATTTTGTAAAGGCGAGGAAACAATTCACAGATTTGAATTGTTAAGTTCAGATAAAAATATTATTTACATTATTTAAATATTCAAAATATACCTTTAATTTTTTTTCGATAACAAGAAAATCAAATAAATTTTGTACAGAAAGTATGTCTCCAGGTCTCTTAGAGAACTTATTCACCTCATACGTTTATATGATGCAAAAATTTAGCAACAGTAATAAATTTATATTATGTAGATTACAATTCCTGAATTTTTTAAATAAAAGAATCCATGGTAATAAAAGTATATGAATAAAATTTATTAGATAAGTGTTCATAGTCATATGTGATAAACTTATGTGTTGCACTAAATGCATATTTGTGGAAAATAAACTTATAAATAATTTTGAATGATGTGAAATAAATATTTGATAATTGAATTTGAAACATATCTAAAAACTTATTTTCAATTCAACGATGCACTGCGAGTAAAAGTGACAGTTTCTTCCCACATGGTTTTAAGTGTGCAATGTTTCATGTCTGCAAAATTTTCTTTTGACCAGGATTTTTTTTCTTTCTGTTGAGATAGAAATTGCGAGAGAAAAAAGTAGAATGTTAAGCAGTAAGTAAAACTATCAAAACATATGCTCATCAAAATCCACCAACTTTCAGTTTTACAAGGTGTTCTAAACGCAAATTTTTAAATAATTCGAAGCAAAATGTCCAACACAATTGGCTATCTTTTCAATTTCAATTGGTATCGAATTAATTAATTAGCTTTTTATGGGGCCTTGTAAACTTTATTAGGATTTTAAGCTCCCAATTTTAAGATTTTTAAAGGAAATCTAAAACTCTTTAAAAAGTTTTTGAGGAACATCGATTTCAAATGTAAGTAATTAAAGCAAAGGAGATCAATTTCAAAGGCACATGAAAAAAAAGCTGAAATCCAATTTTCTTGATTTCTTTAGATTTCAGTTTTCTACAAAATTCATTGCTCCGTCTCATTTTTAATAATTTTTTTGTGGAAAAGAGTTAAATTCTTATTCTTTTGTGTCACTCTGTCTTTCAAGGCAAAATGGGAGTGAATGGCATGTAATGTAAATGCGAAGATTATTATCTGTAATCCTACAATGGAGACATCTTACTTCTCAGATGATGTATTTAAAGCAATAAATCAGCCTTTTTTTGCAAGATTTAGAGAGATGTCTAATTTCTAAAAAATTGTATTTTTAACGTTTATGCATTTTTTGAGTAGAGTTTCTGAAAAAAATTGTAGGTTCCTCAAATTTGTCAGCAAAATTTTTCAGGATTTTTAACTAATTTACAAAAATCGTTAACAAACTTATAACCACTAAAATATGTAAAAACATAAATACTTTTCTTTAAAATATTTCAGATATTACATATTTTTCACAAAAATTAACTGTTTTGAAACCACTATTTTCTAAGACAAAATGTAGTTTCTTGAGATTTTCAAAATGTTTCGTTAGTTTTGTGGAAAATTACTATGAATTTTACAAAAAATTGGCACCAAGTTTTGCCAACGGTTGCCAAAGATCCTGTAATAGACATCAAAAAGAGCAATCTGTCATTAAAATAAAATTTTAAGTGTAATTGAGAAAAAAATATCAGATAGACTTGACATTTCTATTTTGGTCAACAATTGTTTCAGCAATGACAATTTTTTCACAAAATTATTCAGGAGGCTTATATTTTGCAATAAAAAGTATTCGGAAATTCAAGCCAAAAAGGTGCAAAATCTGAATATTTTCACAAACATTTTCCAAATATAAACATTCACAATTTGTTTATGTAGTAAAATATTCCAAAAATGACCAAAGCTTAGTCAAGGATCCTGTATCTAATCTAAAGAGAACATAAAGGATACTCACCAGAGACAAAAATAATTTCTTATTTGAATATCAATATATTATTATAGTTTGAGACAAACAAACTAATTATCTCCAATAACCAATATGTTCAAATATTTGACTTTGTGACATTTCCATTTTTGGTGGCTTTAAGTTATAACAATCATTTGTTTCCCCTTGTCATTAAACACTCTAGAAGAGCAAAACTGTATTTCCCAAAGCTTCATAATTATATTACAATTAAGGAAGTTAACAGCAACAACTTTATTTCCAACGGTTAAAGTCACTTGTGGCATAAAAGTACGTTCATTGATGGAAAATACTCTCTTGTGGCTCAAATTAAAAATAATCAAAAACAAAAAAATGTGCATTTGGAATTAACTAAAGTGTTCTTCTTTCAAGATTTGAGAAGCCTTTTGATTTTCCACTCAGCCACTCCTGCCAATCTGCCCATTAGGTAAAGATTATGAGGCTGAGTTAAAGAAATAAAAATCCATATAAAAGGCTGATATGTAAGTTTTTTTTTGAAAATTTGAAAGCATGAAAATATATTCATAATTCTCGTATCTACCATCTAAACCTCAAGGTAGATTGTTCCACGTGATTCGACATGCTTTTGCCCAAGTCTAAAGTACTGCATTAATATCATAAGGTATATATGTATTTGGGTTGATTGTTTCAAAACACAAAATGAATCAAAAATTTCAAACAAAATGTTTTTACAAAAATATGCCTTCCTTAATTAATTAATATGTCTAAAAACATTTGTACTTACAATGCCATAATGTTTTATTCCTTGATGATGCAAAATTTATATTTCTGACAATGTTATCATATGCTTAGGAACTGTCATTATTTGGATTTGGCGCCTTTTTTCTACCTTCACTTTCAGCCAACCGATATTGTTATCATTCATCTTTCCAATACTTTGGAATTTATTTACTGCTTTCTTTTGTGAAGAGGATTTTTTTTCTATATATTGCACAGAATTACTGCTTTTATAGAATTGAATTGACCAAATTTAACAGACTAAAATATTAAGAAAATAAGCACATTTTTCAATTTGCCAAAATTAGCTAGAAATAAATAAACATAAAGCATGAGGTGTCTGACTTTTAAGTTCTTAAAATTTTGCCTTGAAACTAGTACTTTCAAAAATCTCAATTACATTTTCCCGTCAAAATTTTACAATGTTAATGCAAATAAAATCAAATATGAAAATGTAAAAACAATTATTAATTTTTTTGAAAAAGTCTGAGAGACACCACAGGCTTTTTTTGACAGCTTCTAGGTTAATCAAATACCTAGAAATTTCGTATTTGTGAGTTTTCACGATTTTGAAATTGAGT
>JAOWAT010333281.1:0-13604 GCA_028571025.1 Longipedia americana | reverse complement strand
TAACAAAACGTAAATTTGCTTCTAAAATGTTGCTAAATTTCAAGTTTGAGTCCACATTTTGAAAAAGGTGCCTTGGATTGTGGACTCGAACAGACAGGGCGATATAGTTTATATGAGATAGGGTCTTTCAAATAAAATTGGGCACAGTGATTCATACTTTCATTCAGGACCCACTCTAAACAATATGAAAATTGATAATTTGTTTGATTGCTAAATTAGAATTCTTTTATGACAAAATATTTTATTTTATTCTTAAAAAATAGAGCGAAATAAATCAACAGTTTGATATTCAAAACAGAATTTACTTCTATATAATTTGAACATAAACAGGCCCACAATGAGACAAATAACCAAACATCTAACGAAAGGTAAAAGCCATTTGTAACCTCTCGGTACTCCGTAACCTCTCGTAAAAATGTTTATTAACTTCATCATAAATTTGGAGACAAAAAAAGAAAACCTAACTTGTCTCAATTATATTTGGAGACTACATTTAGAGGACAGTAACCCACTCAAAATAAAACATTTTTAAATATTTGTGCACAATTCTGCTTTATGTATTCTCCTTTTTAAACCTATTAGGCATTAGAAACACTGGCTACAATATTCAGTACAACTTATGTTTTACGCCATTTACCTAAAATTATGAATCTTTATAATTTTGGGACAACATCAGACAAACTGAAAAAGTAAATAAATGGCAATTGAAATATATGAAAAAAAGATTTTAATTTTTGGTTGAACGCAAAATAATAATGTGGGTTAAGGACAATAAGGAAAGGATTTTATCATAAAAGACAGCATATTTCAAATTCATAAATTTCAAATTTTGAAATTTTGACACTGAATTACAGATTTTCCAAAAATTTCAGATATACATAAGAAGTTCTTCTAACAATCATAAGTCATGAACGGGAAAACTCTCACGCACTCTCTTTCAAATCTACTCACACAAATGCTGGACTCTGTATTGTATATCATTATCTTCTCCTAGCCTGCCTGTGCTCACAATTTCGAGCATACGCATAAGGGAGAGAAATAGGGTATGATCTGGAGCAAGAAAAAACTTGGGTACCTTTTCAGGCTTTTTTCGAAATTTGACCATTACTAAAAAAGGGCAAATTTCGTATTTTTGGCGTTTTTGCGTTTTAGATGCTTAGTTTTTTAAAAATTTCCCTGAGTTTTTTTAAATTTGGCATGATACACACCTTTCGAACGACTTTTGGAAAAAATGTCGAGTACCACATTATAAGGGGTTAATTCTTGTCCAGAATCACCTTCTGAGTGATGAAATATCTAATATCAAATCATTTTTGAATGGAATTGCTGATAAACATGAGAATTTGTGAATTGCCCTTATAAAATAATTTTGATACGGTAGTATTTGAAACCTTGGATTGTTTGTGCTGGTACCAGAAGTTGATTGATGTAAACATCTTAAAATAATTGTTTGTACTGATTCTTTAGACATTTGAGCAGCTCTGATGGTCTGGAGGTCAACCTTTTTATTATTGTTTGTCACTTCAAAAGCAATATTTTTGAACCCAATCCAACAGAAGTGTGCCATTTCCCATATTTTCATTGGACGAATTTACTTCCTCTGATGCACTTCCAAAAGTCGTTCGAAAGCTGTGTGATGAGTTTTCAAAAAAATTGGAGTTTTTAGTAAATTTTTATGCATTTTTCTGCAATATACACTAAAAACCATACGCTAAAAACACCCAAATTTTAAGCAAAAACTCCAATTTGACAAAGTTCAATTTTGGTCAAATTTCGTATTTCTGAGTTTTACGATTTTTTGGCTGAGTTTCGCAAAATTTTTCGCAGAGTTTTCGGAAAATTCTTTGAAAAAAGCCTGCTTTTGTATTATCAAATGATATGAACTTATTCTATTCAAGGTTTCTCTTTTTTATAAGTGCAAAATTATGCATATCTCGTCACCTGTCTTCTTGGTATTTTCCTAATTTGTTGTGTGGACTCGGGGAAAATACCAAATACAAATGGCAAGATACACAGAAAGGAAGCATGATTGAAATATGCACAAAGTAAATAACATCATTGAGGATTACCACAATGTTTATAATTTAAAGTCAAATTTTGAGGAAATATTTTGTATTTGATATTTGTTATTCCTAGTGTTGCACATGTTGCATTATCCAACGGTGGACCACACCAATAGAAAAACCTGAACCATGCAGGTAATCAAATTGGTCTTATTGACCCTTCTCGACTTATGCATGTCTCAAGACAAAATCTGCAGTGGAAGCCTAAGATGACAAGCATTGCAACAAAACCAAAACCAAAATTTGGAGGGTCTTGATGATAGTCGGGCAGAATGATAGGTACATGTTACCTATTACTACTACTTATACTCTCGCGTACCTATGCTTAACTGAAGTAAGCTTCTCAGGATTTGTTTGGTATACCATTGAGTTTTTCTTTTGGTACACCATGCAGTGCCTGGTTCAAGAAGAACCAATGGTCCTGCAACAAGTGAGAGGAAAGAAAAATGACTTTCCACGCTCGGGAATGAGTGTTAAAATAAAATGCTTATATGACGGTCGCTGGTAGAACCATACTTTATTATTATATGGTATAGCGACCAAAAGAGTAAAAACTTCAAATTTCAACTCAGAAGATGGTTCGAACCATTTTCTGTTGACTCAAACCATCAACCATCATCAAACCATCGCAACCATAAGAAAGATAGACAGGGAAAAGAAGAGATATACCTTTACACTTACGCAAGTCACAAACCATTTTATGGTTTAGAAAAATGGTTGGTTGTGTTTAAGATGGTCTCACACCTTTATTGCAGACCATACAGTTTACTCAGAGATCTTCTTACACGCTGCTTCTCTCTTTTGAACATGTCAGTTTTAGGCTCAAATCAGTTTTCATATTGAGTGCTCTTCAAGCAGTTCAGAATCTATGTGGAAAGTTGTAAATAAATCGGCGAAAAATATCCTCTAATGTTTGTGTAGTTCAATAATAAGCTATTTATTTAAGTTTTTACAAAAACAAAGTGATTTGAAAAAGGAATTTTGATTTACAATTCACAGTTTCATGCATGGTTAACATTATTTGGAAGTGATAATTGAAAATTTCTCTTGGAAATACAGAAGTGTGTTTTTAATTTGACTTGTGGCTTGTGATGTAATACTGTATTGAATTACAGTTGATTTATGACAGTGGATAACAATCAAATCTTTATCTTATTTTGTTTGTAAATAATAAAACCAGTATAAGATAAAACAAATAAGTCTCGAAATACATTAATGTTAAAAAACATCAAAACAAAAATCCCTCAAATTCAGGATATTTCTTGTTGCATGTGTAAAATTTTAATCCTTTTACTGACAAAATTTAAACATAGTGCATTTCTCCAAAATTTCATTATTGGTTTTCAAGTGAAATCAACAGATAGCATAAATATCAATCAGTGCAGCAGTCTAAAACCATTTCAACGCATGTGCAGTGTCTTCTGATACAAAAGTGCCTGCTGATAGTGTTTAATAGGTTTGGGTTTTCTCTAACTGAGTGAGTGAATGGTTGTGCTGTACTTTCTTTCTTTCTTTCTACACGTCCGCCCTCTTTCTCACCCGTAGCCTAAAGGTAAGTGTCCTGAATTTGTAAATACATTACAAATCATTCACAAATTTTACGAAAACAACTGTTGTAAGGAAACTTCCTCTGATACAAATTGAAAATTTTCAACCACAAAAGAAATTTAAGTAGAAAATTAATGACAAGGAATGTTTGTAAATCAATTCAAAGTATTGATGACTTATTTTTTTAATGTTCAGCAAGGTAATATTAATATTCAATTTGATTTTTGGAAATTTTTGAGGGTATTTTGAAAGTTAGACACCAACTGTCTTAAATGAACTTTTCATAGGGGGTTAGATTTTAGAAATCAGTGTTGAAAACCAATATGTAATTAAAAATCATTGTCATGGTAAAATTGAAGGAGAAATCATTGAATTTGGTCACTCAATTCGATAATTTTGCTAATTATAGGTTAAATGTCGTTGGTAATTAATAGAAAATGATTTCATTAAAAGCATCTATTCCGACCTTGAAATCTTAATTGCTGTAAAAAATTACAAAAAAGAGCCAAAGATTATTTGACTGTACAAAAAAGAGTTTTAAGGTTTTTCAAATACATGTACTGTCAAAAACCAAATGCTCAACCTAGAAAATGAAATATGCAAAAAAGGATCTGTTTGGTATCATTTGAATATGAATGAATGAATGAATGAATTTGGTAAGAAATGGCCCTCTCATGCAATCACTCAAATTGAGATTTATTGCAACTTAAACTGTAATCATAGGCAATTAGTGGTAAGAAAGGCCTTTTAAAATGATTGTAAAACCTATTGAAGATGACACACGTAAGGATACAAATTTATAATTCAACGAAAAACATGAAAGTAAATGAATAAAATATCATTTATGTTCAGAGTAATCAGAGTATAATCAGACCTACAGAAACTCTTTAATTTATTCTCAAAAACCAAAATTTATTACAATCACCCTGAAATTTCTTCTATAAATTTCAAAGCTATTGCATGTAATTTTGCTAATTAAGTGAAGTAAATTAACCTATTGTTATTTGCAATTTTTGACCAACTCACGTAAATTCTTACCCTTTGCAATCTAAAACAATTAAATGCTTGATGTGTCAGAAATTAGCTGAATTAGTCTCAAGTTTTCAGAAGTGCAAATTTCGTGACTGAACAGAATAATGTGCATTGAATGTTTATAACTTAGAAGCGTCACAAAATTAATTTTGTTACAATTAGTTAGTGTCCTGTACTGCTTTACCTTAGAAGCCACACAATTTTCAGAGCTCCCAACCAAAATATGAAAGTGCCTTGATTATGTAACACTTTTAGATATTTGCATGAACGAAAATTTATTTCTGATTAAATAAAGTAATATTCATAAATGATCCTTTATGAAAGGACATCAAATTAACATTTTGACTAACTTGTTCATGACCAGACAAAATTGGTTTCAGAACAAGAGAAAAAGGTGAATTTTCGTGCCTTGCAAAACTGTAGTACAAAGAAAACACTTTCTAAAAACAGTTCTCCAACAATGCAGAAAGAAAGTTTTTTCTGTTTCAATTTTAGTGTAGTTTTAATTTCAACTTTTGACAGCTAGCTTATGTTTTACAAGACGTCTCAAATGCGTACCAGAAACCATTATGCCAAAAACAAGTGTTTCAAATAGATTTATGAATATTTGTTTTGGTTCGGACTATCACTGTGTGCAAATCTCTTGAAGGCGTATGATTTTCTTTGTGCAAAATGCGACGAAAAAAATGGGAAATTGCTCCAAAATCAATCCATTGTAAAAATCAAATTTATCAAAATTTGTTGCCCTGGGTAATCATGAGAAGCAAAAAAATTGAAATTTTTCCTTGACAAATTGAATGTTTCTATTTTAGCATTTTTATTTGCAGCTTGCCAAAGCATACATTTGCAAATGGCTCATTCTTTGCTAATTTTGCTCAAGATAAGGTTCATAATATATTTAATAGCTAAAAAAGTATTTTTTTACCAAATTTGAAAATTTAATGTCATATGTTTCAAGGTTTTAACCATTCCAGATTAATTTTTATCGGTTATTTATCTTTATACTGCCAATTAATCCAAAAATGGTTTATATTACCATTCAAAATGAAAACTGACTCCTTACCTTAATTTCTCTTGTGATTTTGATGCTCATTCACATTTGATTAAAATCTTTGCAATGGACCAGAGGAAGTACGAAAGTAGATCACCATTAAATCGATTTTGGATTTTACTTTTCATTTCTCTTTCTTTCTTCAGCAGCTCACCTTTTCTTATCGATCACTTTTCATTTCTCTATTTTTGGTGATTTTTCATCGATTATGTTTTCTGTTGACCAGAGAACAACCAAACATCAACAACAATGCAAAATTTCACAGCAGGTTTCCTCTGTAAACAGCTAATTCGATTTGTAAAAGAGGTTTCCAGCAAGTATCTGAAAATAGAAATAAAATTAGAATTAGGGACACTATTTTTTTCTTCATAAGCACCTGGTTTGAATTTTCAAATTTGATGTAGTAATGATAAGAATCCTATTTCAAAAAATCCTAGCCTAGAAAAATTTTAGTTGATGCTTATAAAAAACAGAGTATCATTTGGGAAATTCCATTTTAACCGTGGGGAAACTGCATATTTGGCTGGTATATATACAAGGAACATACTTTTCCTGAAATATCTTTTTGTTATTTATCAGAAAAATATGCATACAAGGAAAATATTCTTTTCAGGCAAGCACAGGCAGTATATAAGCAGTTTCCCCACAGTTAGCCATAAAATTAGGCAGAAAATAATTTTGGCCACTAGTTCCTCTATATAGCGGCCGAATTTATTTTCTGCCTAATTATATACCAAAATTCAATTTTTCTTGAAAGTAGGGTGAAAAGATCATTTTTGTATAGTATCCATTATTCATTAATTGATAACCGTTTAACTGAAAATATCGTGAACTGATGTTAAATTTCCTATTGGAAACACCAAAATCAGCTTTGCAATATCCTCCTTAGATTTTTAAAAAAAGTGACTCCACCTATCAAAATTCTTAACCACCTTCTGGATCTTCATGTGTGTGAAAACCCAAAATGTATGAGATAAGAATTTCTTTTCGCACCAATTGACTTTTTGAGCATGATCTGCCCCAAAAATCAAGTAATATGCACCCAAAAATCAAGTGTTGAGAGGAAAAAAGCGAGATAAGATATATTGAGTTTTGGGTGCTGAGGGTGACCTTTGCCTATTCAGACATTGACTTGAATAATGGGTATGAATTCTTGTGCTTTTGTGATAAAATTGAACTTTAACATGAAATTTGTAACAATCTTCTCTATTGAGGCTTATTGAAGGGAACAAAAAGAATGGATCAAAATATTATTCATGCTGAGATGAATCTCTGATACTTTAAAAAGAAATCCTTTCTCAATCAAGTGATTGATCGTGTGCTATAGTTTCCCACATTTTTAACATTTTTCCTCTAGAATAAAGCAAATGAACCTGTAAAGAATGAAAGTGACTGAGTATCCTTCAATAATAAATCAAAAAATTTCCATTAATTTTTACCAAGTTTGATTGACAATAAACTTTTTACATTCTTCAGGTAGCATTAACAAAAATCTTGAAGTGCTGATTATCAATAGAGCGATGCTGTGACATCGCATACTTAACTTACTGTTAATGTACTGTATACTTCTTCTTGTACTTTCTTCAACAAACAAAATTTTCAATCGATAATTCTTCTTCCAGGAAAATAATGTCAAATATTTTTGCCACATTTTATATCATAAATCTGTTGCTGCAAAAAAGTAACGGATGGTTTTTACGAGGTCTTCTTGAAAAAATATTCTCATGAATTAAGGTCATCATTTGATTTATTTTCCTAAAGCAAACACCTCTCTAATATTAAATCAACAAGATTTGATCTGACCATTTAATATTTAAAAAAAATCATTTATCTTATTAGACTTAACTCTCAAGCTCTTCAAGCAATTTATTTGCTAAGTTCAATGCAATAGGGAGGCAGGCATAGCCTGCCTTTTTAATGGGTTAATTCTATGACAATTTGTCAATAAATCTTCATGCTATAAATTTCTGCTTTGTCTAAGGTAGGCTGGCTACTTTTAATTGTCTTACTTAAAGTTCATCTTATTACTTCTCTTGAATAAAATTGGTGACTTTTAGAACTTACCAAGCATTTTTGAATTGATTGGGGTTTAAAAATTGTTTGATCTAAAATACTTCATTCAGAAAGGTACCGGTAAAAATCACAAATGCTGGATTAAGGAAATATATCTTGTCTCCATTTCTGGAATTTTGTGGGAATCACTCCTTCATCAGCAGACAGATATTATAAAAATACTTCAAAATAAACAAATTTTAACTCTAATTCTAAAGAATAAATGAATTTTGTTCCATATAGTATTTATCAATAAAAATTTACTCTTTTCAACAATTCTATAAAAATTATATTTTCCTTGACAATAAAATTGGGCCAACTTTAGATCAAAACTTTGAAATTTGAACCTCTCCTATTAGTTTGCAATGATCCTGAAGTTGAACATTCTTAGCAAGAGCTAACTACCAAAGACGCTTAATCATCAAACATCAATTTGTAAGATTGCAAAAAATGAGCTGTAAATTACAAATTTTGGTCTGAACTAACTTTTGGTCAGAGGAATTTTTCTCGTGAACTCCAACTTCGTTTTAATTATAGCTCACAATATTTTCTAGCCATAAATCTAATTAGTGAACACTTGAAGTGTTGAGAGCATGAACCCTTTTGCTTGTTGGCTGTTTCTTTTTTATGTAATAAATTATTAAACATGTAGATATGCAATTCAAGCAGACTTTGCCTTTGTCTCAATACAAATTGGAGCAGGCTTGGAAGATTTTTTTTTATTTTCTATTAAGGTACAGAAAGATTAATAATTCTATATCCCACTGGGATGTGAATGATTCACATCCAAAATACAGTCACAGAAGTATACAAGAGGATATATAATTATGTTCTGTATAATGTTTGTGAGGCTAGTTTGCTTTCATGACAAAAGTAGGAAACACAATTATTTTAATTGAAAATTTTACATTTTTGTTAGAAGTTCAGAAGAATCTGAGAATATATTTGAAGTAGATGATCCTAATGGAATATTTTGGTACCTGACATCAATCTCATTACCAGAGAGGTCTGTTTGATGTTAAAAACCTCCATATACCTGTTAAGAAAATGAAAAAACATCAAAATGAAGGCCTTTTTGTAGTAGTTTACTTATAAATTTTGGCTCACTTGTTTTTATATGCCCCCCTCCCAAGTTTTAAATGACACTATTTAGTAAGGGGTGATTCCTGAGTTTCAATCGAATTAATTAGCTATATTATAAATAAAATGGAGCTTATAATTTTGAATTATTTAAAGTATGGAGATGCATGCATAATTTTCTTTTTAAACATTTAAATGTTTCTGAAATGATTTCTTTTCCTCTTGAAAACAGGTCTCTGAGATCATTCATATCATTTTAACGATCACGACCAATGAAACAAGCATTCAATCATTGTAATGAAAATAGATTACCTTTCATTTTCTTAGTCTTATTTCTCTCTCATCAGAGGTTTCACTTTCAAAAGCTGCTAAAGATACATGCATTGGTCAATGCATTGTACTACCTCAGTCTCAATTACGAAATAGCAATTACTTCAAACAATGCACTTTGATTTATGAGACAGAGTAGCAGTAACAAGATCACTCATGAAATTGATAGATGGACTTCACGGATGATTGTAACATTTGTTGTGTGCATTGTATTTTAGGAGATAAATCTGCATCGATGGCAGCACCAGTAATACACCAGAAGAGTTATGAATCAAAGTTAATTTTCCTCTTACTGTCTACTATAATTTTAACGAGCTAATGCAAATCCATTGAACTGGAATTAAGATGATTTAATGAAGGCCTATCTTAGAACCATCTAAGATTCTTCTCAAAGTCAAAGTGTACTGCATTTTACAATTAGTGCAATTTTCAAAGACTTTCAGGAGTGTAATCAATTGATAGCCATTGGTTTCCCTATTGAAAGTCTTTGGAGACTGCACAATGCACATTTTAATGCAGCCTCGTGAGAAAATTTTAAATTTAGCAAAAGCTACACAAACAATTTGTCACCACGGATATTCAGACACCATAAATTAAAGCATACATCCTGCATGCAAATAAAATGATTTTTCAGGTGTTTCCATTTCACGAATACAGGCTGATATAATTTTGGAAAAAAATTGGCTAGGTCTCCCCCAAAACTTCAAATAACGGAAAATCAATGCATGAAATGATAAACTTAGCCTCAAGTCCTTCTGTTGGTTTTAGCTTTCAATATTTTTCGGTCATAAATCTAATTAGCAAACTCAGCAAGAGCCCATACCCTCGAAACGTTTGTTTAACCTCTAAATAAAAGTTCACTTTTCCAAACAAAAATGCTTTTGACAGAAGTCTCAAAACCAGAATAACCGTTGATAGTTTTTAGAAGCTTGTAAAAGTTGCATTTTCTAAACAGGAAAGTACTTCTTTCTATTACCTTTTGCATTGTTGTTATTATTGTTGATTTCGTTAGTCTTGTTATTGTCGGTGAAAAGCAATAAAAACGATGGTCAATAATTCTGTCATAGAAATTCAGAGGTTCATCAGGAAGGCCGTTATTTCCACACGAAAAACCTGAAATTAGAGGAAAGATTGAAAGTGGATTTTCGTGTTTTTAGGTTGAATTTTGACTATGCCCATTTTGCTGTGAGCAATTCTCTCTCAAAAATGTCAACGTTAATTGTCGAAGAATAAAGAGCAAAAACATGTCAACAAATCAGATTAAATGGACTTTTGAAAAATGAAAATTGCAAAAATTGAAGCCGGAGAAAAAGGAATTTAGTTCACAGCTAATTAACAAAAGAAAAGAAAAATGACCTCAGGCTTTTTTCTTGACAAAATTTCATCAAAACTGAGCGTAGAATTTTTGCAAAACTGAGAAAAAATCGGAAAACCAGAAAATACAAATTTTTTAGATACTGGAGGCCATGTTTTGATTTCAAAATTCTCGGTTTTTAGGCAGAAATTGGAATTTTTTAACTATTTGTCCCAAAAAAAATTTGCGGAAAGACCACAAACTTCAGGCAAATTTTAAACAAAACTGAGAATTTTTTCTAGGATATTGGATTGATGAAAGAAACCAACCATACTCATATCTATTGGTTTGGATGTTAAATCAAGACTTCATTTTGTAACTGGACCAATAATATATTTCACAAGTATTACACCTGCATCTTCAGATTAGAAACAAAATTTTTAGACTATGTTATCATAACATTTTCAAATCCGTTTGCTGCTGAAGACTAGAAATTTAAAGCAAAACCAAAGCTAGTCCAAACATTACTATCTCCTAGAGGAAGTAATTTTGGCCTTTTTCACTCCTCTTTATGCTTTTGAAGTATTGTAAAAATACTACTTTGCATCTTTCACTATGTACAATTAAGGTAATAGAAGGTATAGAAGCACACAAGTCATCTGGTCTTGTCACAATTTAGCTTAGAGCATGTGACACTTTTTGAAAAATGTAAAAAAGTTTAGTGAAAATCTCTGTTTTTAAAAAAACTTTTTAAAGTTTTAAAAATTGAAATGGAGAGTGTAAGTAATTTCATATCAATGAAACCTTCATGTTATTAATAAAATATGTTGGGAAGGCCTCTTATTTCGGGTATTTTCATGTGATCACCATTTCAAATTCAAAAGCATAATTAGGAGTATTGTGAAGGATACATTTCTAAAAAAAAATCCTTACCGTAAGACTGATAAGAAAAACTACATAAAGGAAATGTAAAATATTGAAAAAGCTGCCATGATTATAAGTAACACCTTATCATTTACTATAAAATTTCATAACCCACTTATTTTGGTGTATTATTGATAAGCAATAGCCAGTCAAATATCTGGCAAGTTAGATGTATGGTTTTGTGGATAAGAATCGCGAGATTTATTGGATCCAAATTCCTTCTTTTCTCTTTTATTCCTTAACGTGTATTTATCTAACATATTTCATAGATTCTGTCAAATTTCATGCATGAAGAATTCTCAATATGCTGATATTTCTTATTTTAGTCTCAGGAAAGTTTAATTTTTCTGGGCTATGCCATGTCAATTATGCTTTATGTCAATAATTTTTCATTGAATTTTTATATCTTAAAGTCACACTTTGCTTACAAGATTTAATAAATAATATGTTGATTCACCTATATGATTCATTTCTTCATATCGCCATTATGAGGATTGTAACTTATAGAGTATAACTTTTAAGAATTGGTCAGGCGTTTTTTGACGGTTTTTCCCTTAATCAAACAGGGAAAAAGTTCGTATTTCGTGGTTTTTGCGTTTTTCAGAGCTCAGTTTTTAAAAAAATTCTCAGTTTTGGCAAAAAATTATTCTCAGCTTTTGCTAAAATGCTGAGTTTTTAGAAAATTTTCCTGAAAATTGACGTTTTTGGGCAATTTTTGGCAAAATTTAGCAAAAATCGGTAATTTTACCTCAAAAATGTCGACTTAAAAAATCTAAAAATTTCGTATTTCGTGGTTTTGCGAATTTTTCTCAGTTTTCAAAAAAATTCGGCGCTCAGTTTCGGAAAATTTTTGTCAAAAAAAAGCCTGGAATGATGAAAACAATCTGCCCAGAAGAAAATTTTTTTGATTTTTGTAAAAACCTCATGGATCTCTTTTCTTGGTTCATATAAAAAAGCCATAGTCAAAAATTTCTTGCCCGGACCAATTACAAGTGGCCATAAATGGCTGCTCAAAAACTGTGTCGAAAAATCTAAGTAAATCGGGTCAAAATCAAAAATTGCATTTTAGAAGGGTTTAGAGTGTATTTCTAAGAATCTAGAGTGCGTGGCTGGATTTCCAGCAAAAAATTGATATAATAAAGTGTTCTAAATTTATTTGTTAGCTGCAATCCTGGCCTTCCACTGAATTCTTTTTCCAATTTCGGACCCATTTTGAAATGCATTTTTAACAGAGTCACACCCATTTTCCCAAAGCCTACTTGAATGCATTTTTTGTGCAAAAGACAGAGGTAAAAAATGTATCCAGTCCTACTCCTAAATGTGGTGTGTTTACTGAGTAATCAATGAAATAGTAAGGGCCATTTTTGATTGTGAAAAAGTACAATTTTCCTATATAAAACAGGCTTTTCTTGTGAAAAATAGCTCTTACTCTTTTATAGATTACTCAGTAAACACACAACATTTTTGAGCAAGACTAGATGCATTTTTACCTCTGTCTTTAGTGCAAAAAATGCATTCAAGCCGGCTTTGGGAAGATGGATGTGACCCTGTTAAAAATGCATTTCAAAATGGGTCTAAAATTAGAAAAAATGCTGTGGAAGACCAGGATTGCAGACAATGAAAAAAGTTAGAACACTTTATTATATCAATTTTTTTGCTGCAAATCCAG
Source organism: Longipedia americana (assembly GCA_028571025.1). Classification (NCBI taxonomy): domain Eukaryota; kingdom Metazoa; phylum Arthropoda; class Copepoda; order Polyarthra; family Longipediidae; genus Longipedia; species Longipedia americana. The sequence continues at coordinate 561 of JAOWAT010333281.1, read as the reverse complement.
CCAGGCACTCTAAATTTTCAGAGATGCACTCTAAAGCCTTCAAAAATGCAATTTTTGATTCTGAGCCGATTTTCCTAAATTTTTGGGCCCACTTTTTGAGCAGCCATTTATAGCTACTTGTAAATGGTCCGGGCAATTTTTTTTGACTAGAGCCTTTTTATATGAACCAAATAAGAGATCCAAGAGGTTTTTACAAAAATCAAAATTTGTTTTCTTGACAGATTTTTCCCATCACTCATACAGTCAGACAAAATATTGGTCTGTTTTCATTTTTACATTTAGGTGCACTTACTAATTCTGCTCTCCTGAACGTAATTTTTGACTTACAGAAAACTATCGCATATTATGAGAAACTAGAATTTCATAGCTTTCCAATGGTACCTAACATCTGCCAAAAATTCACCCGGAACCTGCCTAAAATCCGCATTGATGATAGGCAAAAATGCGGGAGAAATTTGGTCTTACTTTGAGAGACACCTACAGACGTAATTTTTGTCATATAGACATGAAAATTGGTACAAATTTAGATCTATACTATACTAAAATCATATCAAAATATCA
>JAOWAT010333280.1:0-32135 GCA_028571025.1 Longipedia americana | reverse complement strand
CTGTTTTGCATTTGAATGTAAAAACTGATATTAATGGGATTAATTTTCAGTTTCGACGTAATTGTAATTATTTTTATGTACAATTCTCAATACTCATCGTCTCTTTACCCCGGAACATCCTATTCTGGTCTATCTTCTTACGGAGGATACTCTTCATACTCTTCAATGCGTCCAGGGATGCTTCCTGGACAAGTTCCCAACCAACAAAACCAATAGCCCCAAAGTTAAAGTATATACAAGTTAATTTAGGAAAACACGTTATGTAAGAGTATTTTAAAATGATGGGCGGTTTACGCTCTATTCTAGAACTAGGATTCGCGGGAGTCGCATTAGTTAACTTTACACAGAAAGGTTGGAAACTCCTAAAGAACATTGTTCTATTCTTAACATCAACTTCATAAAAATTCGCAAATTTTATTGCTTCAAATATTCCCTTCAGCAAATAAACCTCGATAGCCTGCCGAAAACTTATGATGACCTCCAAAAACTCTCAAAATCACTCATCAGTCCTGAACAAGCTAATGTTTGCCCTCAGAATCATCTCTTTCTTGAGTATTTCCCATTTGTAATTTCAGGCGTCATCATCTGTCTAAAAATGAAGTCGAAAGTCAAAGAACAAATTATCTAAGAATAGGACTGTCTTATAGAATAATGCGCTAAATTATAGCAAGAAAAAGAGTAACGTTAATACGAACTATAGAGTTACCAAAAGGAAGGCTACTTCTGATATCAGAATAACTGTAAATAGTTGGGCATTTTAATTCGATGATGGCTTCTTCATATTTTCATGTAAACTCGCATTTTCAAAAAGAATGACGGTTTTTCGTAGGATAACAAAAATAATTATAAAATCGGTTCACCTCTTAAATTCTTAATTGCGACAAAAGATATTATTACAAAACAAAAAGCACATATATGACAACCAACAAAGCATAGGCAACCCAATAACTCAAAACCCAAACAGGCATCCCATCCGAATCAGAATTCAACCTCACCAATATCCTCAACTCCATCGAGGACTCTCTCACATCCATAAAAAATAACTGTCAAGGATATATCCAAGACTTCAAAAGAAGTGAAGCCTACGTCTCAGTGCAATCCTTCAATAAAACCACCAGCTAAAACTTCTGCACCCCTCTCGCCGATGCATACAGAAAAATGCCCTAAAAAATCACCAACTCCAAATTCGAAATGATCAACGGGTACACCTACGGGGAAAGATTAATGGCCGTCAACACCCTCGGTCTACTGACTGCAATCCTCGCTCTCAGAAACTACAAAGCAGCAAACACTCTAGGCACTGGATTAAAGGCTGTCAAAAATACCGGTGTAGTTTATCTGCTCGCCGGACTCATCATCGCACCGTAAATCTACAATCCCATCATGAAAAGTACTTAATGATGTTCATGATATGAGACAACACTTTTGATGAAACATAAAAATATAAACCTCTTCCTCAGTATCTTCGAAGTTTTAAACGCATAAACTAATATTTTTTGCATATAAGAAATGTACAAAATTCTCGCAGTACCACTCTTCGCGGACAACTACTCCTATATCATAAAAGCAGTATCCCAAAACCACCTCATCCTAGTGGATCCAGCCAACCCATAGGTCATCCTCTCCACCACAAAAAAACTCTTCCCAACAATACCCATCAAACACATCCTCTACACCCATAAACATTGGGATCACGCCGGCGGAGCTGCCTAACTCATAAAATCTATCAACGATCCATCACTCAAAACCTATATTGGAGAGTAAGACCGATAGCATGTCCCCGCTGTCAATACCTCAGCATCCAATGGAAACAACCTAGAAATTTCACAAAACACAAAAATAAAGGTCTATAGCGTGCCTTGCCACACTAGAGGACATGTCGTCTATCATCTTCTACCAAATAAGGACAATACAGGCGACTAACAACATTAAAATGTAATTTATACCGTGCTATTGTCAGACTAGTCCCTAGGATCTTAAAACCATAGAGAGTAAGAACATCTACCAGTTTTTCGTCAATGAAGCGCTGTTCACCGGAGATACCTTGTTCAGTGGTGGAGTTGGCAGATTTTTTGAAGGAGACGCCAAATAAATGGTACAAAATCTGCAAACTTTAGCCGATAACGTCCCTTTGCATTGTCCTATTTTTAACGGGCATTAATATACCTTAAACAACTTGAAATGGTCGGCTGAAGTATAAACAGACAACGAATACCTGCAAAATTATTTCAAAGAAATTGCCAATAAAGAGTGCACTTTACCCACAACTCTTTAAAAGTAGTCCAAAATTAACCTTTTTTACAGAGTTATCAGTGGAACCCCACTTTCTAACAAAGTCTCCAATGATAAAGTCAAACTCATGACCATTCTTCGCTAAATGAAAAACAATGGAAGCACTATTTTCTAAAAAAGTGGACTTTGATCGATTTATCCCAATGTTAAACATGCACTTTCTCACTAGAAGAAAGCTTAATTGCACAAATCCGCATCAAATCCTCAATATTTGAAGGGCAACAATTTTTTATTTCATCGGAACCATTTCCCTGGTTAGATTCAAATAAGACTGAAATTTCATAAAAAGGCATAAACTCTACTAAAGATCAACAACCCCCATCATAAGATTGGATACGATGGATACTAACAGATATTACAGGTGTTCCCTCTTTCTAACCTTATATATCCGCTTTCTCCCCATGCAGAACCCCAGGAATTCTTGACCTTCCAGTAATCATCAGTTGCTCCAACCAGCAGCACTCCATGATTTATCGTTTTTCCACACACATTAAGTATCCCACCTCTGTATAAAGACCAAGTGGACGCATCCACAGCCACTGATATTGGTCTACTTGCCAGTGAACCCATCATACTTTCACAACCATTCACATCAACATATTGCCCTATGTTATTTGATCCTCCCTATGGTGCCGAACAGCTCTGCATCCTCTCAACATACGGATATTCCGATTCTGTCTTCAATCCCCTGTCTTTAACATACGAAAAAGCAGAATCTATCCACCCTCCGCTACACCCATGGTTCCCATAAGGTCCCGAACAATCCACCAATTGCTGCTCCGACAACTCCATCCCCTTACTACTTATCAACAATGCGCTCTATATCGCACCAGTTGCAGCAAACGCCCAGCAAGATCCGCAATTACCCTGGTCCTTAACCCTACTCACCTTACCATCACTGACCCAGTCTATCTCACCTTCTAAATTTCCGGTCTGGCCACTATCGGTGTGTATTTATATAGGTTATTTCCGAACAGGTACCTGTAAAGTCAAATATGTTTCCTCGAACTATCTTTGAGTAACATCGGCAAATTTCGTTATACCCAATTCATAAGTATAGGCTGGATTGGAATTGTGCTTCTAAATCTTATCTAGGTTCTGGATGAATATTTCTTTTCTATACTCTTACTCCATCAATGTCCAATAATACTTTCGGTACTTCAATTTAAATGCCTAGAACCTCTGGTCTTTCATCGGTTTTGATGACTCTAACTCGTGCAGATAGTACGCAGAGCTCAGCAAAATCAATAGCATTAGCATAAGTTTTTTCTCCATCACTCCCCAAGTATAAAAAAACCAAAATAATAATATAAAGAAAATATGAAAAACCTTTAAAGTAAACAAAAATCCTTCCTTTAATAAAAAGGTGAATTCTCCTTCGTCAATCTTTAATCTCATTTGAGTCAATCAGATATCATTTGCCAGTCTTACCTCTCCCAATTTAATTCTCAAAAAGCCAATTTATCACTTTTTTGATAACATTTTAATCCCACCATCTCAATTTTATTGTTTACTTCACTCTCAGAAAAAAAATAGCGCAATATTTAATATCGCACTTCTCCCCAAATTAAATTTTATCAGTCACAACTATTAGAATTATTGCCTTATCAAGCCGTTGAAAACATTGCTCACACGTTCTAGAACCACCTCAACATACTTCCAATCCCCCTTAAAGCCGAGTTTTCAATTATGAACCCAACGCAAAACTCATAATCAATGTCTGAATAAAAAATATATATTTCCGACAATAATATTTCAAATTATGAAAATCTGGATATCCCTCGCTATTATGACTATTCTCCTGGTCTCCAGCAGGTCTCTCCGCATCAACCACCGGGACGAAGATGAGAACCAGGCTAATTTCTATATAAACCTCGATGCTGACAACTGGATCTATGGACTTGACTAATAGTCATATTTCAACGACAGATTCGCCAACCTTATCAAACATATTGAATCTCAAGCTTGTCCGATTCGTCATCCCTTCACTCTCGATGGAAAGTAGTGTATCCAGTGTCCAATTGAAAACCCTGTATTCAACCTCAGCACCAGAAGATGCTAAAATTGTCCACTAAAAAATAAACTCGAAGATCATCAATGCATCTGATTGTTCGAGTGACTTGTTAATCTATTGAGCATAATCATTGATTATTTTGAATTTATAAGATAACTAGGTGCATATATGAGGTAAGACACCGGGAAAGTACAAGAACATCAATTTTCTATCGGTATCTCAAATCTTATTACTTTTTTATATTGGAAGTCCTATGGCAGTCTTTTCCATCTTCCCAAAGACTGTGTATCTGACTTCCTTCAAACAAACATTCACCGAATAAAAAACTCACTCGAAATGGCAAGAAAAAGAAACTAATCCCTTCCAAAAAATCAACTGTATATTTTTTTGACCACATAGATCTGCACAGCCAGTATCAAACACATAACTCCACTCTTCAACAGCGTCAATCTCATAGACCACCTATTAATATCCCTCAAACTCTCCTTACTCTTTATATGTTTCGATAAAACTTCCTTCAACTAAAACCCAACCTTCCTAATATCGACCAAAAATCCGCTCACCCTTCTTGCCACCTTATTTATATCTTCCTTGCCCGCATATGCAGTCGGATCGATCTGATCAAATATGTCTAGACCAACATCAATTGTATTCGTAGATTTCTTTTCAAAACAAAATCGGTAGTTGCCTATCCCAGGAAAACTCACTTCCACAAAACTCGAATACGATAAACCAGAACCGGATTCATTCAAAGTCCTATTATCCTTACCATACACCTTCAGGTTCACAGCCTATCGAGTCTGATCACAGTGGAATGAAAACATCTTTGGAATCGAGAAGTCTATAACATTTAGTTCGAAACATGTCTGTTCCTAAAATATTGACATCTAGAACGCCCCTGCGTTCAGAAACAAAAGAGTAGCTATCACAATCGCTAGAAAGGATATCTTCATTATCGTCCCTTGAATCTTTTAAGTTTATATTAATATCGTAAGTACAACACGTATGAGTCTGATTCTCGAGGAGAAAAGCATATTTATTCATTTTGCATTTTGCTATTTAAGAATGCAAAGCTTTCATTTCAGTTGTAGCTTTCTTAAAAGTGATCGATTAAAAAAGGTGATGTAAAAAATTGCCAGTGCCAGGAATTGAACCTGGGTTCTCAGAGCCACAATCTGAGGTACTAACCTCTATACTACACTAGCAACCTGTACTCTTCGTACTTAAGTTTTTCAAGTATCAAAGGCGTTAGTACTCAATTTTACTTTGAGCCCTTAGAAATCTACAAAAAAGAGTCTCTTCTGACAGAAAAAAATATTTTTTCCTAATATATGAAAACACAGAGACTACCCATATAGCACTTTATAATTAATAATGATTCTCCAAAAAATTATAACAATTCCCCGAAATCTCTTCTCAACCGTAAAATTCAACTTCATTCTCCGCAACGGATCCAAACAATAAGTGACCGCACAAACCGGGCAACACATTCTGTAAGTTGCTAAAAAATACGATCTTGATCTCGAAGGTGCCTGCTAAGCTAGTCTCGCATGTTCAACCTGTCATGTGTATCTCCCACAACAAATCTACGATTAACTGTCATCTCCTTGTGACGAGGAATAGGATCTCCTCGACCTTGCATTCTCCTTGAGCAGTACTAGCAGACTCGGATGCCAAGTTTTTGTCACCCAAGATTTCTAGGGCATCGATGTCACCATTCCCAAGGCCTCCAGAAATCTGTATGTTGATGGAACGAAGCCTTCCTCTCACTGATTTTGGAATTCTATAATGAGTATGTTTTTCTATTTAACTATTGTTTCAATAAATCAGGCAAAATCGTAAATTTTTGCGATAAAAAATATGGGAGATATCAAGAAAGACTGAACCTAAATCATATAGGAACAAATTTTTGAAGCGTGATAGAGGAGAAGGAAAAGTGTCAAGAAGTGTCCTTCTAACTGTACTCCAACTTTTCGTGCACAAAATCGATAATTTTTTCCTGGTTACGGTTCAATATCTCAATATCGGAGTTCAAATTCAAAAAATGCGTGGCTATCTCGTCATAAATATCGTCGCATCCCTTCATAAACTTTATTTTCTTTCTCATTTCGCTAAATTCCTTCTTCAAAACCCTTAATTGACTCGCATACCTCCTCATTTCTCTCTCCATTCCCCTTCTCTTGTACTTCTTATATATCATAAAACAACCGATAAACTTTACCGCTTTCTCCCGCAACTCATCTCTCATTGTCAACTTCTCCAGTATCAACAGAGATCGTTTCTCGTTGTGTTCCATATCCAACGTATTTGCCACCACCACCAACATTATCGATATTATAAATGTTCCCCATATCGCCACAAACAATATTATGAACCTTCCCATCGGCGTATGCGGATAATAATCTCCGTATCCCACTGTCGTTATTGTTATCACTATCAAATATATTGAATTCATGTAATTGCTCACTATTCCCGACGTACCCGCCGGTAAATGCAGCACCAAATGTCTCTCCGCAATATACAATGCATATCCGAATAACAGAGAACTCACACTAAAGAAAAACGTTATCAGCAGTAACGGAGTATCCTTAAATAGACATTTCAACGCAAAGGCATAATCTGCGCGGCATCCATACATTTTACAAAGTCTATTTGCTATATTAAGTAGTTCTTTACATCGGTTACTCATGTAATAAGTTGCTACCAGAAAACCCCGGAGGATTATGTAAATCCGCCCCAAACTCAAAATTGTCAACAAATCGTTCACCGGATAGTAGAAACTTACCTTATGAAACGAATCTTCAGTCAAGATTTGCAATCCAACGAAAAATGGATATGGTTGGATCAGAATTATCAGATATTCTAAAGCCAGCCCGAATATTTTCTTGGTGGTCGATAGCGTAGATTTTTTATACATAACTTTCTGCTATATTTCAAGGGACAACATGGTATCAGCCCTAAAATACAGCATCACAACTATCTTTTAGCAATTTCTTACTTTCCACCAACACACAAACCACATTAAAAAACAAACCGATATTTATGATTTACGCACTCTCCGGCTGGATAGTCGGAAATGTCAAACTTGCCTTCATAAGAGGATTTTTTACCACCAGAATAATCGCAATAGAGTTGATAGTCACCACAAAGCTCAAAGAATACTCCAATCTGATCAATTTAGCATAGTAAAATGCTGTAACCTCACCATTTTCCAATCCTCCCTCGGGATCAGATTATTTTAGCAAACTTCATTAGATAATCACAACACTACCTTCCATTTGACACCATCGAAAGCTGAGAACTTTCATGTTCGCTTTCCTCCCTTCTCATCGTGTTGTGAATTTTCATATTCCTTGCGCTTCCACACTTAATTACTAAATTTAAAAATATAGAGTCATGATTTTCTATTCGCTCAGAAATGTGCTAAAAATTACTTATTAGAATTGAGTTAATTTCAAATTCAAATATAAAGTACTATCGATCATGCAATTGGAAGAACTCTAGCAATACCAAAAAATAACAAAAATAGGTTAAGGCTCCTTCGGGAAAGTCTACCTCTACCGTAAAACCGATAGTTTCCCGCTATCTAACAAATAAAACGAACTTTCTCCAGCATCAAACAATTCCCAACAATCCTCCACCAAGTAAGACTCCAACAAATAGGTGAAACCGTCAATTGCATCCTATTACGCACTCAAGAAAGTGAAAGCCATCACTTCCCTTCAATCTCTCCACTAACTCCGATAAATGAAAAGTTTCAAACTCTTCGATCACAGGAATCTTATGCAAATGCAAGAAATCGTCCAGAAAAATAAATAGCATCAAACCAACTTCTACATAGTTATGGACTTTGGCTTCGAAATCATGTAGTTCTTCAAACAAAAATAAATAAAACTTTCTAACGCTCTTCTCCGGCAAATCATCTCCCAAATAGTCAAAGGGGTTCACGCTATCCACCAATAGAACTATATCCACAGAGACATCAAACCCTCAAACATCTTCGCCTTCAAAAATGGAATCATCAAACTAGGCGACTTTAGCATTACCAGACCTTTGCCCAACTAAGACGATAAGCTAACTGGCAGCGTTACTACACGATACTATAGAGCTCCCTAACTCCTCTACGGATCAAAAAAATACGGCAAATAAATCGATATCTGGAGCCTTGGCTGCACTCTGGCATAACTGATCCTTCACTAGCCCATCTTCCCAGGAAAAACAGAAATAAACCAACTTTAATGCATCTTCTCCATCCTCGGTCAGCCAGTATATCTATCTTTATCATTAGCAAGACGGATGGCCATCAGTCGAAGCCCTCCCATACTACTTCTAACTCCCAAACGAGAAACCCATCAGTCTACAAAACATCCTCCCGTAGATCCCGTCGAGTCTCCTCGACCTAATCGAAAAAATGCTAACTCTCAACCCAGAACAACGTCCAACAATTGAACAAATCCTCGACCATCAATATATCAAAGAAACACCATCAGACACTTCCTAACTTTAGAAAATTACTCACTATATCCACGAAAAGAAAATACAGCAGCAAACGAGCGCAAATAGTCAGTCATGATTTTTAAAATATCGTCTTCGTCAGTTATCGTTACCGTTATCCATCTAACAGTTATTACTAACGAAGCATAATTATGGTGTGTTAGCATTATTTAAATTTTTTAACCGCAGAGAAATGAATCCCAAAAATTCCGAAAGCAAATCACGCATGACGCTACGCAAACGCTCCAAAAAGACTCTTAAAGAACCCTCCTTATTAGCACCGACATCCAGATTAAACTACAAGTCCTCCAAGTAAATCCGAAAGTTCGGCACCGATCTCACCAACCTCCCGTCTGCCACCCAAATACCCACTCTAGGAAGCAAAAAAACCAGCATGACCACAGAAATGATCCCAGAAACGTAAATACCGTCTGAAGACTGGTCAACTTACATCCACGAAATCCGTCATCACATTGTCAACATGGACTCAAAATACCACACCACAGCCATCTAAATGAGTCGCACATCCAACAACAAATAGATTACTCCGTAAATGCGCAGTATTCTCATCAAATGGATCGTTCAAGTCGGATAGAAATTCAGAGTCGGTCCCGAAACTCTACATATCTGCGTACAGGTCATTGACTATGTGCTCATTGCCAAAGGTCTCCTCATCAACAAAATGAACTATCAACTGCTCGGGGTTACGGCCCTGTTCGTAGTCTCTAAATACAACGAAATTAGTCTACCCGAGGCTGAAAAATACATTTTTGTGTGTGATGGACAGTACAACTTAGACCAGCTGCTATAAATGGAAGCCTTGATCCTCTCAACCACTTAGTTCAATCTTCAGTTCCCAACCGTCATTCAGTTCGCATAGCACCTCTCCAAGGACGTGTAGCTCCCGGACAACTGCAAAACAGTAGTCAAGAATCTGTCGAACATGTGTATTTTCGACTTCAATCTCTTTAACAAATATAAGAAAATGGATCTTGCAGCTGCTATCGTCTATCTAGCTTCGAAAATCGTCGGAACTGACACTATTAAATCGAAAGCACTGATCGAGCAAGTCGGTGTTTAAGAGTAAAAATTCAGAGAGTGTCTAGTCACACTTATCTCAATCTACCAAAATACTAGTAAAACAGCTCACGATCCAAAAAATTGATTCTAATGATTAATAACGGAATGCTTTCAGCATTACTCTCAACCAATCATTTCCTTACAAAAATAAGCGATAATATAAACCCTATGAAAAATTGTATCACTTCAAAGCCACCTCCGCTCTATCAATTTTAGTCTTCAAAAACTAAATCAGAGTATCATCAATATTTTCCTCCGACTGAACTCTGGAATAGTACTGCGTTCCTGGAGTTTTTTCACTTTTAAAGTGCTTCTTCACCTTCTACAACACCAATTTCCCTAGCATTTCTTCTTTACTTGTCAATTCTATTAGCTTGGTTGCTCTTTCATCCACATAAGTCGGACGTCTCAGTTACAGATCGGGTTGCCTCTCTTTCCCGTTCTACTTTTTCTTTGGTTTCAAGTTTCCAAATATTTCCGGGATGTAATTTGGGTACTTCTTTCTTTCGCCTCCCATATTTCTAACGGCTAGCTAATCAGCGTCAGTTTTCGATCTTTTAAGCCTAACCTTACTAGAAGTGTGATCATGATTCTTCTAACTGCTATCTTTCAAATATTCTAACCCCTTGTTTCTTGTAAATTTTTCCAGCTGGAAATTTAAATTCTCGGGTTTCATATGATATATCTATCTATCATTCATACCGCTCTCACGACTTAAAATACTGTATTTTGTAGGATTTCTATGCTTGTCTTACTTTATCTTACGATCTACGATGGATTCCACTTTTTAACCGTGGACATTATTACCATTTAAGCTGTTTTCGATATACTTCCTTGAAAATTATTTCCTTCGGTTAAACTTCTACAGTTATGACTCTATCAACTGCTGAGGTCTTTTCCTTGCGAGATCGAACTCGGGCTTGACATCATTGTACCCATTTTATGGGTTACAGTAGGGCTGATAGTGTACAGCATGGCCATCCTTCTCTTTCGGCAACTATTTATAACTATTACTGCTCTTAATCCCACTTTCGGGTCTCCTCTGAAAAGTGTGTAAATTATTATCACGATTCGGAAATATCGACTTGATCCCAGCATCATTCACCATTTTTCTCAATTTACTCTAACTCCTCCTCACACCCATCCCCAGCCTATCTTTACTATTTTTCCCCACATCATTGTATCCCCCTAAACTTGGTGTCTGACGATCACCAAGCAAAAACTAGTTCTGATACTGATTCATTTAATTTTATTAAAAACCTTTATATATTTTCTTGATACTCCAATTTTCAAACATTATTTGACTGTTAAGATGAGTTCAGCGTAGCGAAAATGGCATGCTGCTTTCGATGATGTGCTGTTCACCAAAATAATTTTGCGTGAAAGACAATTTTCCCGAAAAGTTCAAATTCTAAGTCATGATTTTTTTCTCAACTTAGTGAACTCTCAGCTAGGAATAAAAATTGCGTAGTATATAATTTTTCAAGTATGGAAAAATAAAATAGACCAAGCGATCATTTTACCTTTTTAAGTCCATAAAAAAGACAGCAGTATGTTTAGTCCCTGCCGACCAGCGATAAAAATGTTCCGCTCCTCGCCAAAAACTGCAAATACCCCGAAAAAAATTTCATCTAACTGTATGGAAAGTAGTTTGGAGAGAAGATTAAACTCGCAACATTTCGCTACCCTTCCCAAAAGAAACCCGAAAAAGGAGTAGTCATTTTTTTTCACTGCGGATACTTGCACTCAGGATATAGTGCACATATGGCTAAAAGACTTTCAAAATAGGGTTATACCACTGTTGCATACGACTTTAGAGGGCACGGGTAATCCGAGGGGCAAAAAGGGCAATGGACAGACTATCAAGAAATACTCAGGTAATCTCTCGAATTCGTACTATTAATACAGTAAATGTACAAGGAAATACCTTGTTTTGGAATTGGATGGGGAGTAGGGGCTCTCAACTTACTGTGTTTGGTCTTATACCACTTCCAGTAGGTAAAATTTTCAGGGATAATTCTGGCATCAAACATCTACAAACTGCCACAATATGGAAATACCTTTCATATCGTAAGCAACATCGCCCTGAGAATATTCAACATTTTCCCTACCAATATCGGAGTCTATACTCACAACTACAACAACTTCGCTAGATTCCGAAATGTCGTTAAATTTCTGTAGTAGGACCCACTAAACAGCCATGTCTAAAGCTCAGCCAATACAGTCCTCCAATGCTGCGAGCTCATCGACCAGGTGCCAGAATAGTTGTGGGGTAAAATCGAAACACCCCCGATTGTAATAATTCATGGATAGTGCGACAAACTAGGAAATGGGTATAATGCCTACGAATTCTACAGTCAAATTAAAACAAAGGATAAATAACTGTGGTATTATAGATAAATGGGCTTCAACTTTTTGATGGAAGAAGAATACCCGGAAATATAGGAAAAATTAGTTCAGTGGCTCAATAAACGATCTCAAAAATAGAAAACATAGTGATTTACATACAATTTAATGAGTGTTGCATGTTTAGTGATATTTCCTTATTTGAGAAAAATCAAGTATTATAATGTATATTGGCTAATTGCTTTGCGACCCTAAAACTATTTTGGATCTAAAGAACTACTCTCAGTACATCTCAGTATAGCTGTAAATGTGGGTTAAGGGAAGGAACTCGATTAAAAAATCTCCAGACCAATCTTGAAATGACAAAAAGTGCCTCTAGCCCATTCCCGGTACGATAAGGAGAGTTCTTTTTCTCGTCGACTGTGGATACCTTTAAACTTATCCACCTAAGCAGGAGAAAAGAAATCCCTTTACAACAGTTGGACATCTTCTGAAAGGAATGAGAAATACCAAATTTTCCCCTATATTTCCGTTTTTGAGGATAAATTTAGAAACTAATCTTATTACAAAAAAGAAGAAAAAGAATAACAGAAATGTTTACTATTCCATAAAAAAACTCTCTCCGCTATAAAATACCACTCCTTAAAAACGAAGGACCCTTTCCACTCAAAGACATCTCTAACGATAATCTACGTAGCATCCAACATCTCACAGGCAAACAAATCCTCCAACATAACGACGGTTTCCTCCAATCCATGAGCTCCTATAAAAGCTAGTCAAATCAGCTCTACACCAATGCAAAATCCCATCTCAAAAAAATCGACTGCATCGAAGTTCGTCAGATCGAAATCACCGTACTTTTATAAGTTATACAGAACAATGTCAAAAATCTTCAAAAAAACTCTGTGAACCTTGGAAATTAAATCTCTGCACTTCGCCAATAAATGAGCGACCTCGATACAAAGTTGAAAAAGGACTGTAATTAACTGTCAACAGACCTACTCCCTCAAATCAAAGACCTCTCGCGAAAGATGAAAGACCAGAAGTAAATAATCAACTCCTAAATATATGATTCCAAAAGATAACTCAGTTCAGTGGACGGGATGAACAAAAATTTTGTGGATTCGATAGTAAAATATTCGAAGGATATCGACCATCTCTAGAATGAAATTGGGGTTGAAGTTTCGGCTTGTTATCCCGTAGACAACCTGAGTTAAAACAACTACTGATGATTAAGCAGAGTTTGACTCCTGAGGTATCTAAGTTAATTTGATCCGTATTTTACATAAATTTTTTGCACCTCCTGGACATTCGATAAGAAATGAATAAATATAGAAGTGACATAAATTATAAAAACATCATTATAGGAATTGGTCAAACGAATGTTCAGCAAAGCCAGACCCTCCATGAAGTTCATCTCGGAGTAGGATAAGGATGACTCCATCTTCAACGAATCCTTCTACCAATAAAGAATCTAGTCGAAAGGGAAAAAAATGGGAAGCGATATCAACAGAAATTCCACCTACTCCTCCTACGAGGTATGCCAATATCACACTCAGTACGTCAAAAAATACTTTCAAAACACCAACATCCACACCTTAATCTCCGATGCCATCAAACAAACCCTCTAGGGCTCCTATCTACCCAAAAACCCCTACAATGTCATCGGACGACTTCTCACCCACAAGTCCCTCTTCTAAAACCTCAAAGCCTACTACACTCTCTACCCAGATAAAACTCTCGATCCCTACGTCAAAGACACGTACATCTCCGCCCAACGCTAAGTCATCAGCGCAGATAGGATCCGACAAAGACACAATGACCACCAACACTAACCCACACGTATCCATTTACATGTCCGTAGTCTTCAAAAAACAAACTGTTAAAGATCTCCACTTCTTTGTTAGCTCTCCTCTTGAAGACTATATCAACCCCAGCAAAGTGTACGTCCTCATCACCTGCCTACTTTACGGAGCCTATGAAGTGAAGTCCTAACTACTGGCCAAAAAGTACAGTTTGAAAATTATCACATCGGTAGGAGGGTCTCTAATGCTCAAAGTCGGATCGGCATATTCATCGGATTGTTTGGTAAAAATAACCTGTTTCCTCGTGAGTTAGCAACCAGAATCAAAATCTGTAGCCTCCCTTGGATCCTTCGTAAACTTTGAGTAACTTAGGTCTTGGACGACTGTCTCTAGCTACAAAACACCCCAAATACCATTCTCTACAAACTTTAGCTCTTCAACTAATAGGACCTGTAAGTGTATGAATGGCTGCCTGAGCAAATAATTCGTGACCGCCCGAAAATTCTCAAATAAATTGACCATTCTCTTGGTTAATAGAAGAAAAAAATTTCGGTCTTTTATATCACCCGCGCAAAAAAACACCTCATCAAAGATCTCGGCTAATAATACATCTTTGTGAAGAAATAGTATGTCCTGATTTCGAAATAGCCATAAAGCCAATCCTATACCATCCATTCCAACGAACCCTTCACCCCATCTCTAAAAAACGTGTTCTTAAACATAGACTACGTAGAAATTCTCCTCAACACCTACAACGTGCAAGCGAACATTCACGAACTCGCCAGTAGATTCCAACCTTAATAGTTCCGCAGAATTGTCTATTTCAATCGAACCCAAGTAATCCGATAAATCGGATGGAGTGTCTTCTACTCCGCCATCTACGATTTCAAACCCCAAGAATAACTCTTTCACTCCTTGCTGGTTCTCATTGACAGTCCAGTCTCCTTCTTGGACGAAATAACCTACAAACTCCGAATCGCGAAAATCCTCGCAGTAAAATCCTCAGCCACCGAAGTCGACGTCTTCTCAATCCTCTAGGATATCGACAAACTAGTCCTGAAGCAACTTCAAAAGGCGGAACATATCTACCCCGACTCCCTAACCTTCTTCGAAGTAATCCGGAAACTAACAAGCACAATCCTCGACAACCCGGGCATCAGATCCAACTCAGTCCTTTCCATCCTACAAAACCTGATCCCCATTGCCAAACAACTCTCCTAAAACTTCATCAACATCGCATTTATCCTTCAAGGGGACGTTGCCAACTACATCATCTTCAAAGACAACTAGTATGGGACCATGTAAAGCAAATAAGTTAACTCGACCATTGTCAACTACTAAACTTTCCTCAGAAGGTTCAAAAACATACCAGAAAAAACCCTCAACCTCTACGAATAGGTCCAAAGACAAGCCAAAACACTGTCAATGCCCTAACCCGAAGTCCAAGATCTCATTATCTCGAAATACATCGTCACTTACGGCCTCTATGAACACGTCTACGATTTCTATTGGAACCTTATCTGCGGCAAGAAGGTTAACTACCCGATGAGTCAATTCCTTATCACCATCAAGTATCTAGCCATCAAGTTCTAGTACGAACAGTAACTGCAGGAAGAAAGAAAACTCAATCAGACCAAAAAAAACCATGACAAAGTCGACTGTTTCCTCATCTCCCACGTTAATATCTACAACGTCTCCGCAGACTCCAAAGGCTAAAATATATTCTATTCGTTTGATAGAGACTCTCTGCTCTCCTAATCCCTAAAAGACTACATCGGCTACTACGAAATGCTAGTACCTCTGATCACAGAATCAGCAAATTCCCGAATCAAATACATCTTTTCGGTCGGAGGTTCTAATAGCACCGGGAAATGGTAAGAGTCCAGTTCCAATACCATCAAATTCTATATCGACATCTTCCTCTCAACAGCCCCCAAGTAAATGTAGTTGTATACTCTACTATACGACTAAATTATGGAACTAATGGATCGCTTTGACAAGAATTAGTTCAATGTGCTGGGGATTTTCCTGGGAACCTAGGAAGTTTTTGACTAGGAAAATATCCTCAGCTGGTCTCCAACCGACTCTACTTTTGGTGGACAATGGATAAAGTATGACTATAAAACGCGTTTCCCATTCTAAAAGACAAGCAAAATTTTCCTCAACTCCCGAAGGGAAAACATCTAAATCCAAATAAAAATGATTTACACCAGAAGGGGAATCCTCAAAAGCTGCACCCTTTCCCTCAACGTCTACTATCGGATCGGTACCACAGTCAACTCTTTCTACACCGTCACCAATTACCGTTAAAGAGTTTTCTACAGCAGAGATGACGTCTTGGACTGGATACAGTTCAACAAGTTGACCCAATCGAAAATATAATCCTCGAAAAAATTAATTTCGCAAAAAAGTGTGTTGTCTAACGAGTAAAAACGACAGCTCAGTCATTCCTAAAAAATTCTATAGTCCGGAAACATTGACATCATGTAACTCCTAGTCAACAGTCCATAGAATCAATAAGCAGGCGTCACTCTCAAAGCCATTCATAGATATTCCCCTTTCTACACACAGCTGTGGCAGTCCACCTATCAATGCATGAATCTGATATATCTAATCAGATACCTAAAAAGCGATCGAAGAGGTCGTTAGTAACTTCGAAACCACAGAAAGACCATCGAGCTATTGTAATATCAAATCCTAGTAATCACACATATCTATATTTAGTAAAAGTGTCTCAGAAAAGACCGCTATGTTCACAGCGAAGGTCTCTCAGTAACAATCATCAACACCATAAACAAAATCAAAGGATATTTCAATCAACATTTGGACAACAATGGAAACTAATGGTAACTAATCTACCTATAAAAACTCGTCCTCACTCTCATGACATCCGTGCATTTTGCAACAATCGCTTGTGGAATCTAAGTCTGCTATGCTATTGTTAACATCAATAAAAGTGCCGAAAGCAAGAGCAAAACATCTCGGTAAGGAAGGCACAAATAATAATAGGTAAAAAAGCAAAGGTTATTCTGATTTATATTGTTTGCTAACCATTATATTATTTATTAGCTGTCCTGCTTAATTAATGTATGACTGTCAAGGCTTCGAATTCGACAACAACAGTAAATTCATCGCCTCCTTCTGTGCCAAGTACAGTTTGGAATTCAGTGTCTCATTCTACTGCAACAATGCCTCACAGGTGATCTCTTTTTCCAGCAACTACTTACTCAACTAATCCCTGTCCTCGGTAATTTTTTTAACCATTTCCGCAATTTACAAGGCCTCTCTGACAGCCTCATGCAAAGTCCTGTTCTCCAGGGTATATTCCCTTTGGTCTTCTTCCAAGTCTCTCAAATCCTCCTCTAATAGCTCGATTTTATGCTAGCCCCTCTCCTCCAAATTCAAAGCGTCGAGATCCCTCATTTCCTACACCCGGTTCTTCCATAACACAAACGCGTGATACTTGGTATTCCTTGCATGCCTCATAAACAACTGCGCACACAACTTTTCCTTTCTGTCGGATTGGTGCGATAAAACCTTATACTTACTCAGCTACTCCTTTATTTACTCGTCGACACCCAACTTCTTACTATACTCCATCTACATTTTGTCTTTCTGCCGACTCAGAATCCTTATCAAGTCCTTACGCTACATTGTCTAGAACATGTCTCTGAACTACCGAGCAGCGTTGTTCCAAATCCGGAACGATCTCTGCAACTACGGTCTCCTCATAGAATTAAGCACAAACAAAGAAGTTTTCTTTATTCTCTCCCTCATTCTCATGTACAATTCCATGTTATTCCAAGCCTTTATCGCAGGATTGTACCCATTCATAGAAAGAATCAACCTCGATATAAATTTGTACCTCAAACTGTTATCTCTCCTGGCCTCCTTATCCTTCTGTTCCTTGAACCTGGGACTGACCACAAAATCTCCCTCCTCGTTCTCCAACAGCAACCCTTTTTCCTTCTTAAAATCGTCCAAGAACCTCTGCAATCTCACAATTTCAAACTTCCTCCTCTTAATTTCACCCTATCTCTCGTGATATAATAGCACCTATTTCGCCTCTTTCTACCTTTTCCAAGCATAAAAACACCCCTAAATCCTGAGATTCATCGCCTTACGAGTCAATCTCCTGAACATCATGCGACCCATTTTAATCTAGAACCCGTTCTTACGCCATCTACGAATGTGAGTACACATTATATCCTTACGCTTCTTGTCAAACGTTTACAAAACTCGCTGAATACAGAACGTATTGCGGTCCTTCTCGCAAACCACACGATACCGATGATAATTTTTCACACGAGTAAAGAACTACCCTTCCAGTTTGTACCAAATATGGGGTATAAACCTCTCCAAAAACAGTCTGTTAAAGGTTTTCTTTCTCGACAACAGAGCTAGCCATCTTTCAAATATTACTTGCGTCGTTCTTCTTTCTTGGTCCGAGTGAAAGTTTCGAACCAACTCCCTATTTTTTAAACTTCGCTGAGTCATCCCCCTAAAAGCAGTAAAAAACTGACTCTGATAGCCCATCTTGAGCCATCTCTCAAACTTCCTCTTCCTGTCATTATTCTCCAGTTTCCTTCGAGTATACTTCTTCAGAAAATCGAATATTTTCCTCATTTTCCGGTCATTCAGCCTGTAATTAACCTCTCGATTGTATTTTGTCTACCTATACTCCGAAACCTACATAATCCTTCTCATATTCGCCAACTACTCCCCATATCCGCTGTCATACTCACTCACCTTCTTGTCCCAGTTTAGCATCCTCCAAATTCTAAAAAACAACCCGACATTATGACGATAATTTTTCATATAGGCTGTCTATAAATTCACCCTAATCTTGTTCCTCAACTGCTCCTCTCTTATCTCCTCACTTATTGTATCGAATGCCTCCCTTTGCACATTATAACCAAGAATGTCAAACACCCTCTACCAATATATCTTTGTCTTTATTATTCTCTATTTCCACCTCTTCAGTATGAACCCCAATGTCTGTCTGCCCCAGTACTTCAGAAAATACTATATTTTTATGTCGTCCATTCTATCTGTAGCCCGCTATAAAGTTTGAATCTCCTCAGTATGCACTTTATTCTCCTCCTCCATCTCTCGTGATTTCTTCTCAGCATTCGCAACCCAAGTTTCATAATCCATTCCGCCTCCCTAAATATCGTTTTTGAATTTATCTACTTTTTCCTGCAGCTGCTGCAACTGTTTTTAGTGATACTCTTTGTGCAAATTTAAGAAAAACCTATTTTTAATGATCACTCTTGTTTTCCTTTCCAAGACTTAGGCAAACCGGGTGACTCTCTTCTCATGATCCACTTTATCCTTCCATCTGTAAATGTAACGTCCAACATATTTTCTGACATTGCGCATGTAAAAACCCTTCAAAGCCAACACTTTCCTATTGAACAAACTTTTTTCTTTGTATTTTAGTCTATCCGTCAAGGTTTCTATGGTTTCCTAGGCTTTACGGATCTACAACTCTGCATCATCCCTTTTTTACTTTATCTTGTGGATTTACTTTTCGTTCTCTTGCTCCCGATGTCCGATATAATTCGCTCTTAGCTTCTGATAGAAATTATAGGCATCCAGCTCCAAATTACGATCGAAAATCCCGGCCATGACTGTCTTTATCGTTCGATTCCTCTTAGATATGAACTTAAACCCTTTGAATCCCAGTCTCATGTACCTGACCTCAACCTTCTCGACCTTATTTTCCACCAGACTCTCAATTCTTTCCTTCCCCGCCAGCAGACTCTGATTCTGCTTCAACACAAACATAAACACCTTCTTGAGCTTTGTATTCACGAGCACATCCATCCTTCCGTAAGTTCTACGGAATTTCCAGTACTTCAAACCGCTTCTCAGAAATTTGAAGAAATAAAGGTGTTTGATTTCCCTCTCATCTCTCATCAGCTTCTGCAATATCCTCTAAAACTTCGATTTTTCGAGTTCCAGTGTTTTCTTCTATAAAACCTACTTTATATGGGTATTCTATTCCACCAAATAATTGTAACTGAACTAGCAACTTTCAATCTTCTCCTCAATAGATTTTTTCAATTTTTAAAATCTCCGTTTCTGAATACACGCAAACCCATAGTTTATGTCGTTGTACACCTTGGAATGCAGCATATTCAGTGCAAACTGCAATTTGGTTCTTTTCCTGTTCCATTTCCTCCAAGCGTCAAAAGATTTCTGCATCGTTTTCTTCAAATACCCTGCCACTTTTAACAAACTCATTTCATGATAGCTCTGCTTCTTTTACTACAAAAAACTTCTAATCGCCTAAACAGTCTTTTCATTCCTCTCCGTAAGCTCTTTGTTCTGCTGCTTGGATGTCTCCAACAAACCATAAACTCTAAATATAACAGAATCGGTACGTCTCCTTACTAATCGCAGTGAAGTACTTTGACTAAGTGTCAATATCCTTCAGCTTCTCGTTCGCTATCGTCAGCATCTCTCCCAACACTCTCCTTCTCGACAATGCGACCAACTTCTTCAACTCCCTAAAATACTGAGATAAATAAAAGTTTACTCTGAACTTGATTGTGCGATTCACTACCTTATCGTCTCGGGTCACCTTTGCCCATCCACTGAAAAATATACTCTTCATCAACATCTGCGACTGCTGCTTTGCACTTGTCTCTACATCTTCATTCATCTAAAAATCGTTGTTTCCATTTAGTAAAGAGCTGAAAAAATATGTCAAACTCCTCTTTTCGCCCTGTTTCCAGATGGACAGGACTGTTTTACATGCATCACCGTGATAAACGTTGTTTTTATATCTTTTCAGCACATTCCAAGCGGCCCACACATTTACCTTGAGTATGCTTTTTTCCAACTTCTCAAATTGGTTGTTCACCTAAAATTTCCGAATCAGGGAAAATTCTGCCTTCCCATACTCTGCTCTCCATATCCTCCAGATTATATTCAAAGTTCTCCTCCTCCTGGTCATCTCAATAATTTTAACTGCGTTACTAATTTCAGTCATCGGCCTGAACTAAGCTCTCATGCTCTGCATCGCCCGGACTTTCAAACTGTTTATAAACTTTTTTCTTATTAAACTCAGCATAAAGATCTTCTTTTTCGCCAGTTTCCTTTTCAGAGCCTTGTATTCGATGAGCATCAATATTTCCTTTTTCCTTTTTTGCTACAAGCCCATGATCATGCAATTGAGAACCTTTGCCACTTCCTGCTTCCGAAGCTATGAACAGTTTGCCTTACTGTTCTTAACGAGACGAATCCTCGCTTCGATATCCTCGGAGATCTCCCGCTCTTTGGGTTCAAAATGTTTCCTTTTGGCGACGAGTTGCTAGTTTTATCTCCTCAGCTTCTAAACTTCTCTCTATATATTTTCTAAAGTAATCTTGGTCCCTTCCTTCTGCGCTTTCGCTCTCCACAACTCTTTCTCAAACGAAATTTTATCGTCCTGTACGCTAGGCAACTTAGTCTCCTCGAAAACTGTTGCTTCCCTCGCTTCCGCAATCTTCCGAGCCAATATATCGACGTTTCCCTTTATCATAGCCAACTTATCCTCCAGTACTTTTTTGTCCCTTTCCAACAGCAAATCATCAGTTTCAGATACTTCTCTGATTTTTTCTCTCAGCTCCTCAATCTCACGCTAGCACACCACTAGTCTTTAATTGTGATGAGTCAGCTAGTCTTTCATTGCTATTATTTTGTGATCCATTTCGGTGTTCCTTGATTATTAAAACATCGTACTTCAGTCTTAACACTTCGTTTTAGTTTTGAATCAAGAACCCTGTGTCAATGTTTTCTTTTCCTATTATTGGACTTCTTGCACGGGAAGACTGACGGCGAGTCGATCCTCGCGATCTTGACATATTTTTAATTCAAATTTTAACGTTTTTGACTAAATTTTCAGATATGATTATCGGCAAAAGTCAACTTGAAACCTGTAAACAAATGAGTTGTCAAACTTTAAAACCAAAAAAAAACACGCACTCTCAATGCACGCAGAATAACAAATATTGGATCCATGCTTATAGTACGAAAATAAGGAGATAAAAATATAACTTTTTTCGGATTCATAATAAAGAAATCAATGTCCCAATAAACTCTCTACGAGTCAATTCACGAACTCCGGTAGTAATCCAACAAAGTTTACTACCGACTGCTCATCGCCGGCTACTTCAACGATTAAAGCGTAAAAAAAGAAAATCTCAATATCGAAAGTTATGTACCCATCGATCATATTCATGTCAGCTTAGAAACACAGTCGCCTAGTACGAAAAAAACGTCTCCGGCTATCTCATCATCAAAGGTCTCTTCTATTTACACCTGATCTAATCCGACAACATGAGAGTTCTAAACCAATACATCAAATCTTACTACTAACTCTCCAACAAAAAGAAAAGTCTCCACAACTCCGTAAGGGTCGTCTACCAAAGCTACGAAGATCCCGAGTTCCTTTTCAAAAACTGGTAGCTTGATAACTCCCCACAGACAGGCCCAATTCTCGTGGAAACATAAAAAACCGAACAGCAAATATCCGACCGCACCTCTTAAATATACGCAGCAATCGAAGAAGGTGGCAAAACCAAAAAATAAAACTCCGCTCACAAACTTTCAACCATGATACGACTCTCCAATGACGACATGTCGCTTCTGATCAGCTAATTCTACATGAGCCTCAAAGAGTATCACGATATGTACATCGGGTAAGTTGAGTGCCAGAAAGAAGCTTAGCTTAATTACCCATTGCCATCCAATTTCTTCAACACTTTGGAATTTTTGGAGAGTTAGGATTACCTGAAGTTCGCACTGTGATTCCTTGTTTGTTAGTATCTTTTCTGAATCGTTGTCAAAATTTTCTTTTTCCGTTTCGTGAAATTTCCACTTTATTGTTTCAATAAAAACCAAATTCCTAATAATTAAAAAAAGGCTCCGAAAAGGCTAAAAAGAACGAAAAAAGGATGGATGAAAAGTCTCATTCTAAGTAGGTTAAAAAAATAAATGCTCGTATCATGAAATGGCGGCAAATGCTCCATTAAGGACTCTTCTCCGACAAACAACTCCTTCTAAAAAGGACTCGCAAAGGCATTCCACCATCATTAAGGATAAAAATATGGCCCTAACTGTTCCCTCTCAAAAAAATAATGTAGTCCAAACCCATGACCTATTCCAAAATTCTTTACAAAGATTCCTACGATATCTACGACATCAACCTCGACATCCCTCGGACTTTTTCGTTTTAATCCTAATAAGTCCTTCGAAAATCACTATTCAACGTCCTTAAGGCTCTCTCAATCTAGTTTCCGTAGATAGGCTACTGCCAAGGAATGAACTTCCTCACCATGAGACTTCTGCAAGTGCTAAACGATTAGTTAACCTTCTATCTCATGACCTTCATCCTTAAAAAACACAGGTCTATCTGTAATTGTTGCTTCTAATGCAGATGATAACTTCAGAAACCCAGGTTTTGTCAACAGAATGAATGAGGTATTCAGGCATCTTCTCAATACTTTTCTCCCAAAAATCAGTAATCAACTCGAGAAGCACCACATGGACCCAATTATGTACACTCCCTCGTGGTTTGTCACATTATACAGCAAGTCACTCCCTGAGTCGAAATTTTATCGTTTTTTTGACTGTTTTCTGCTATAAGGTTCAGCTAC
Source organism: Longipedia americana (assembly GCA_028571025.1). NCBI lineage: Eukaryota > Metazoa > Arthropoda > Copepoda > Polyarthra > Longipediidae > Longipedia > Longipedia americana. The sequence continues at coordinate 8,457 of JAOWAT010333280.1, read as the reverse complement.
CATCTATCGAGCCGCATTGGCCCTGATAAAACTAAAACAAAAAGACATTCTACAAAATTCTATGTAAGAAAATTTAATGTACGTGACCGACATGTCCTACTACAACGAAATTTCAGACGATCTTTTCATCGAAACTATGTCTTCTTTCGATATCGACTAAAAATAAATTTCGAAAATTGAGAATGAATATCTCCAATCACACAGAAAATCTGTCACCAAAATAGAATCAGCCGTTTAAAAAACCTACCAGAAAAAGAAAAGTTGTCCAAGAACCATCACTTAGTGGACCATGTAAGACTTTTAAAACGCTTAAACCAAACTTATTCTCTTCAGTGATGATGATAACTGACGTGTAATTACTATTTTTACTACTTTTCATTTATTCATTATTCGCAAATTCTAAACTGAATAAATTGTTTAGAGAAAAAGTGTCAAAGAGCATAATTTTCGCTATCATTCGGAAGGATGAAATAAAATCTGCAAAACCCTATATAAATCAGATGATGAATTCAAAATGTATAAGTTATTAAAGAATTTCTTATGACAGAGCCTATTTTCAGCATCCAGCAAAATCACAAGACATGTGAACAGTCAAAGCCTTCTCATCTCCCCTACAACGTCCTACTCCAAAATTTTGTCAACCAGTCCTATGGATTTTACACCTAGACTTTCCTTAAAAAGATCGCATCGGATTCTATTGAGCTATTCCCCTTCCTACTCAAATACGATATCAAAAAGACACTCCGCTAAACTATAAAAAAACTCCTAATGACAGATCTAGAAATTGTTTTCCTCTCATACTTCCTAAACCTTCATCAGTGGAACCTCGAACACCTTGTCATCACCTAAAACTCGTAACTGCTTAGCATATATTCTTAAAAATAAGAAAATGATCATAGCTAACTCCGCCTTTTCATGCTCCTCATCGCTTACTTCGTTAAATCCTATGTAAGCGATTAGAGGGAAGTATAATCCATTTCCCACAAAATCAGCTCATAAATAAGAGATTTTAAATCAATCTATGAAACCTGGGTAAACAGTAACCCTTCAGAATACTACAGAATTTCTCCCAAAAAACTAAATCTGATATATTCACAATATTCCAAAAATATCTAAAAAGACTAAGGAAAACGCGATTACAACAGCATGGTTGACAGGATACTCGAACTTTCCACAACATACTCCATTATGCCATCACTGACCACAAACAACAAGAGGGACAAACCAAAGAAAAACCCAAGGAAAAAGGTCAAAATAAACTAAACCCTACCATAACCGAAATTGACCTCCATGCCATCAGCCTCCAGAATCAGCGGACTACTCCAACTCCAGGAAAGACCAAGTAAAGCTAGCAAAAACAGCAGTCAAATCGATAAAACTCAGAGCTATTTTAGAGGAGATAGGCAAGAGTTTTAAAAATTTGCCAGCAACAATGCTAGCAACTTGATACAAATCAGCGGGCAAAGTGGAATTTCCAATTCCGAAAAAGGCAAAAAAGTATCACTCACCAAAAATAAAAAACCAAGTAACAAAGCACCATAGAATGTTAACTCCTTCGTTATCGATCATCTACAACAGAAAAACAACGGAGTGCTTGAGTAGCCCAAACCAGACCAGCAGTAAAATCTCGCAGGTTTCCTAGATTTCAATGTTAAATCTTCTGTAATTAGCCTCCCCTTCAACCTAAGGTCTAGCTCTAACATCCGAGGCTCTGGCTGGTTCAACTGATTCCAACCAATGAATAACAATCAGTAGATTTATAGTGGAACTTTTTATCAATTAATATCAATAAATAGCAAACATTGCTCATTTCCCACAAAGGATGTCGGAAAGTCCATCATAATCTCCTTTGGTTCCTTTCGTCAGTCTCCTAAAAATTAAGACCACGTCTCTATTCCTGAAAAACGTGCCTGTCTCCATGTTCAACAATCTAACAATATCCTCGAGAACGTAATAACCCTTATTTTCCAAGTCGAGTTTTTGTTCATAAAACTTCTCTTTGCTCATCTATTCTCTCTTAAATGCTCCTACTACACTCCTCTCCCAGTTTTTCTTACAGTTATAGTACTTTTCCGCAACTATTCTATAGCTTTATTGACATTCACGCATAGTGAAAAATGGATTATTTTACTACTAAGTAATGGTGAATTCTTTCTATATCTAGAATGGAGACATGTTGAGCCCGTAAACTTGAAGCTATTTCTGGAGGAGTTACCATTTTTTCTAGTCTTTTATGGATTATAGCCATAATTTAGTGTTTCGAAGGCCCTAGTCCAGCTTTACTTGCTCACTAAATAGTTAAACCAATTTATTGGCTGTGTTGTTATTAGTTTTCCCAAAAGATTTATCTCTCTGATGGGAAGATCTATTTTAATTCAAAATTCTCCGTCTCTACTCGACACCATTTTCCAACCTTCTTCTCAACTCCATTTCTCCTATAGTTCTTTGAGTTTCCTATGTTAAAGAGGAATTTGTTATCTCACATGGAATTAGCTTTATTTTGAACTCACTCACTGCCTTTGCCTTGGATTCCTATGCTTCCTTAGTTTTTGTTGAGTCTTTTGGTGTACTTTTTGGAAGAGGAGGTCTCTAATGTCGAGTTACCGACTTTTGAGCGATTGAATTTGATTTATCTTCTGAAAAAGGAAGAGTCTCCTTGAGATTTCCGGTCTATTTATTCGATGGCTGGTCTTCTCTCACCGACTTATTATAGACTTTCCCAGTTCTAGGCTATCTTTTTTCTTTAGAATAGGCGTAGGGTTTAAAGTCAATGTTTAGTTTTTTTTTCTCATTTTCAAACTGTTTGATTTTACTCTGAATCTTCTCAATTTACTGATCGAAATTTTTGCCAGATTGAGGTCTCCCCCTTTCCCTATCTTTTTCCTATCCGTGCTCACTATCTCTATCCCGTCTTCCCAAATCCATGTAACTCTTCGATGTACTTCGAATCTCCTGATTACAAAACTTTGGGTTCTATCGCAGGTTCTTCTCAGTTTAGTTAAATTTATAATTGTTCCCTACTGCGAAAATTTACTTCGATTCTATGACATTCTCTGAAAAACAAGGAAGTCGCTATTTTTCCTTCCGGATGGAGGACAGCTAACTGCACTCCTATCGTCTAGTCATACTCCTCGCTGTACTCTGGGCTCTCTCAGCTTACAGGTTAAATCTTTGCTAGAATTTCGAAAAGGAGGGCCTTCCTTCAGCTCTATGCTTCTATCTATCAAATTTGCATAGATTTTCATTATCAAATCGAGAGTGGTAATTTATTTTACTCTCTTGCTCATCATTATTCATTTGATCAACTGATGGTACCTTCCTTTTGTTGTAATCTTCCTCGTATTTGTCATAATTTTGTCGAATTTCCCTTTATCTGTTCGTTTAACTCCTGCTTCCATCGTATCTTTTCACTTATGTGTCGTTTATATTCTCAAAAGCGGGTGTTTTCGAACGAAAACCACCGAATTAACGTTTCCCAAGATAGCTATCTTTCTCACTGTCATTCAGACAGTTCAATATAGACTTAATTTTGGTATTGATTTGCTCAATATTGTTGATTTTCGGTTCCCAGACCTTTGTTGGATTGTTAAAATTGCCTGACTTCGTTGTATACTCTTCGACTGTTTGTCTTGCACTTCTCAGCTAATTTCCAAACCCAGCATAGGTACTTCCGAAGGAGATATTCTGATTATGGGTATGATCTTTTTTTTCGATGGACTGTTTGACCTACCTAATCTTCCGAAACACGCTTTCCTACTCATCTGTACAGTAATCTTTTGGCAATCTCCCTCTAGTGAAAGCTTTCAAAGATTCCCCATCTTTTAAGTTTTACTTACTGTCATACGATCTTCCCTTCGACCTATAAGCAGATCCAAAATTATCCTTCACATAATGTGAGTGTTCCCTCGCGTCATAATTTTTCTGATGGGGGTGCAAATCAACTGTCTCGGCCTTTCTTTCCCCTATCTCTGTGTTTTTCCCCGATGGGGTGTGGTACTTTTTCTTGATCTCTTCAATCCTTAAATCAGCCTGCAGTCGATTATCCTGGTGAAAGTTCCGATCCCAAGATGCTAGAGGATCGACCTCGCTAGTTCTTAAATGATAATTGCTCTCATACGGCTGCTGATGAGAGTCTTTGAGGGTGAACTACTTCATTTTATATTTAAAAGCAATATAACGACTATCCACTGCTAATATGATAATTTGGTGTTGTCGGTCAAATTTATCAGGAAATCATCTGAACAACAGTCTTCGCAAACTACTTACAATTAGATCCCAACACAAAGTACCTATTTTTGGTTTAGTCCAATTTGTAGAGTTTCTAGATCAGTTTGAGGAAATCACAGGAAACCTCTTCCTGCCTCAATTTCATTGGTTTCCAATAATCGCCCTCGCATCTCCTCTGCATCTTCCCATTCATTTTCACGGGGGAATTGTCCCGAATGTGTCTGAAGCTCGATCCCACCGCGATCCATATTCTCTCAGAGTTTTTCTAGAGCGACCAATATCTCGTCTAGCCGTTCTAATTTACTGTCTGTAAAATCACATACTCATGATAAAACATCCAAGATGTAAATTGCATACTACTCAGCGGAGTCTTGTACGTCGAATAAGTCTTTATTCGGATTTTTTCACCGAACATTGTCTTTAGCTTCTCTATCTGAGCACTTATGAACTCATCCTCACTGTCAAAATTGGAATAAAAATCAGTCATCTTGCCATTATACACATCCTTGGACAACTAGCACTTGCAGGCCACAGTGAGGGATATGTTTGAGGACCAATTATTCCCAACTACATTACCTATCTTCTTCATTACTAGTAACCCAAAATCAATAATAGCCCTTATGATATATCTACACATCACATAACTCAAAAAACATTTACATATCAGCATCACTCCCCCTTTTATCGAAGATCCCTTCTCCTCTCAAGCTACTTCTCAATTCTCTAAACCAACTGATCCACCTCCGCCTACGACAGTTCCTATATCGAAAGGTATATCGTCTCCCATATAGTGTTTTCTCTCTATATTTCAAGGTTACTTTTCGCCAACTTTTCGAAAGTCGCCTCGAGGTTGTAATGCTAATCGTAGAATCTTTCACTGTTATCGAGTGACGTCGATCCATTCAAAGGTTAGCCACGATCAGGAATAAAACTGCCCGATCCTATCTGATTTGCTGTGTTGGCTGGCTAATCTGTTTCCTCTATCGTATTCAGAGACAGCTATTTTTGCCCCTCCATATCCTATCGCTTTCTAGTTTTCTTTGTAGTTTAATTTTTTCCGCTCCTTCTGAAACTATTCATTTTCTAAATAATTCGAATGAACACTCGACAATAAACCATATAAATTCGAAACATAAATCATTGGTGGATAGATACCTCACTTTTTCTGCAGTTCCTCAAGCAACTCTTTTTCTCTTTTCTGCATCCTCTCGATCTCTCTCTGAATAGCCATGTTCTCCTCCTGCACCAACGTTGCGTCGCTCAACTTTTTGGAATTCCTTTCCCATCCCAATTCCATTTTTTATTTTTCCACTTCCCTCAACCTCTTCTTCAATTCCGTGTTCTCGGTCAACAAACTACTGGTTACGATCTAATCCCTCGTACTCTCATCTTTTTTTCTATTCAGAAATATCTGCTCAAGGTTCTATAACTTAGTTTGAATAGAGCTATTTGTCTCCATCAGCTTCTTATACAGTTCTTAGGATTATTCCTTATTACGTCTCATCATCTAATTTTCCTTCTTCAACTGTTAAAATTTCAGTTGGTACTCGCTTATCATGTTTTCGGTTGATCTATCACCGGGAGTTCTAACTTTCGAAGAATACTTAGTGCCATTATCTCCCTTGACCGACAATAGCTCCTTTTCGATCGGTGGCAACTGCGTGCTATAACTCATATCCAGTTTTTGTGTCCTCGACATCGAATTCCTATCCAACTAGGGCATCTTTATAGGCAAACCCTTGTTAATCCTCTGATATTGTTCTCTTAAATACAGATTCTCCTTCCTCAACGCATCTATCTAGGACTGTATTTCCTGAATGATCTGGTCCTTTTGATCCATCTGTATCAATGGCTTATTCCGAATGTTCATTGTCCTCGCTGCATAGTTCAAAGTTGACAGAGTCTCATCAAAATACACACTCGAAGGACTTGTACATGCTATCATCAACGCCTTTGAATTCCCTCCCAATGAGTCCATCAACAGCATCGTCAACTTGGAATCCCTATAAGGAATATAGGGTGCCTTAGATTTCTTATCAGTCAACCCTTTTATCACTTTTCCCAGCGTAAACAACGACTTATTAATATTACCTGTCTCCTTTATCATATCTCCTTGCGATTTAGATTATTTCAATCTCTAGCTCCCTGCCAAATCTACAAAACTGACCTTTCCATACCTTTTAACTCCCTTCGAATTCGCAGTCTTAATCTCACTTATAATATACAGAGTCAATATCGAATGACTCCTCGAAGAATCCTTATTCATTTCATGAGACCCGCTCCTCCTATTCTTCATGCCTTAGTTCAACACCATTATCATGTCATCAACAGTCGAACAATCCACAACTATCAAATCTTCAACAAAAAACCCGTTCGTCGGATTCCATCTGCAATGCAACACTCCCGATTGCAAATTCAACAAATCACGAATCTGCTCATTGTATATCTAGGTGTACGATGCCTTTATCGTACAGCTTGTATCACCTTGCAGTCTTTTCCATAGGTACTGAATCGCCCTCGGTATTATTCCCTACCTGGGATCACTCTTATAAACTTCCCGAGTAAACAAATCCTACTTCCCAGCCATAGTGTAAGTTTTACCAGACCCAGTCTGCCCATACGCGAACACTGTAGCACTATACCCTTAAATCGCAGCATCCACAAACTAATTGATATTAGATATGTTGTAGCAGTCACTCTGATTGTGCTCTGGACTTAACACATTATTAAACTCGTAACTCTTATGAACACCTCTACGTTATTTCGTCGCATTACTTGTGGTTTATGTGCAGAATTTGTTTACTCTCGACCTTCAGACATTTATCATCACCGCGACCCAGTTCTTGCTAGTTCATTGGCCTTATACGCACAACCACCCTAACATTCTAACTTTTGTTGTTCGTTTCACGCATCTATTGGATATTTTTTTATTATTCCTACTGATGCTGAGTTTTTTGAGGCTGTGGTGGAGATGAGCGGGAATTAGTGCGGTTAACTTTCGAACTTTGACTTTTTTGCATATTTCCAACTGTTTGATTACCTGTTTGCTTGTCTGTTTTATAATTCGAAAAAAGCAAGTGCCGTTTGCTATGAATTTATTTCGATCTGCAATTATATATCTATTGTGGAAGTATTAAATATAATTGAGTCATCCCCGTTTATAATTAAGAATGCTTCTCCAATTGAGCTCCCGCATGTCCTCAACGATGGGAAAGCCCTTTTTTTCCAGAACTCTTCTGTATTTGAGAATATATCCATAGTCATAGGAAAATAGGGTTCAATTTCCGCAGTCCCGCATAGGCCCACATCGACCCCGAAAAAGATTACTATGAAACCCTTGGCATCCACAGTTAAGCGCCCCAGTGGAAAGTCAAATAAGCTTATTATACTCTTGCCAAAAAATACCATCCTGATCACAGCCAAAGTCAATAAACCGAATCTAAGTTCAAGGAAGTTCAACATGCTTACGAGATTTTAATCGACTAGGAAAAAAGAATCGAGTATTAGATGGCCCGACTACAAAATATGGAATATGAAGAGTATAAATAATATTTCTACAACCTTAACGAGAAAATTCGCCAAGGCGTCGAAAAAAAACACAAAATATTTCTCCTCAAGTTATGGGGTGCCATGTTCCTAGTAGCCCTGGGTCTGGGCTATCTCCTCAAAAAACTATGGACCAGTCGCAAGTAAAGTCAAGCTCTCATCAGTAGCTTCTAAATTCCACAATAACAATCGAACCAGTCTACAGACATAGTTGAATACTCCCATAATACATTCACACCCTACAATAACAACCCTCATCTAAGCAACAAAAAGATCGTCACACTTCCCTACTCTTTCTAACCATTTAACTATGTGGACTCCAAGGGTGTCTCTTTACTTTAAGGATACTATCGTCAACTTTATAAAGGAGATATCCATCTCGAAAAAAACGCACAAAATGCGTCGAACTCCCCAACTACTGACTAAAAAAGAAACGAAAACAATGGATGATATTATTTTTAGAGTTCTATTTACATAAATATGCGGTGGAATAATACGCAGAAATCCTTTAAACAAAAATCACATCCGAGACAGTGAAGCTCATCTCCCAACAATAGTTTCAATCGCAGCCATGAACATACTCAAGTAGTACCCAGAAATACAGTTAAGACAATTAGTGGTGGTAAAATATTCCACCATTTTTATCTCCTCAAACAACTTCGGATCACCATTTCGTATTATGAT
>JAOWAT010333169.1:0-13605 GCA_028571025.1 Longipedia americana | reverse complement strand
TAGAGGAAGGTTAATTTTTTTGAGCATTGCTTGAACGAGCTTTACAATAGTTATGATATGCTAGCCGTATTAAAAGAGGGTCACTCCTAAGAAAGAATATCTGAATAATCAGCAATGCCTTTGTCTCGGAAAAAAAATCTTTATAGCCAGCTAGTCTAAACCTTACTGAAAATTTGTGAATTAATGATTTCAAACTGCATGCTGGATAAGAAAGATCTTGAAAGAATTCCTCATAAATTAGTTCCCTACTTTTATTAGCAAAAATTAACCGAGTAATTGATTCGAACAAACTATCAACTACTCTCAAAGGGATTAGAGCTGTCCAATCATGTACCGTATATTTATTTTTTGGATCATCATTCTGAAGCCATAAAACTACTTCTCAAGAACAATAAATGGAATTTTACGAAGGGAATGACTCTTTTTTTATGGTTTAAAGTACTTAAAAACAGTGACTCCAAAATGTTATGGATAAAAACAGAGGATAACAACCAGCTAATCATTAACATAACGAAGAACAATAAATTGACTGTCAAATGCATCTATAAAGGTATGAAAACAATAAATTTCAGAAAAAAAATAGGCATAATCTTAAGTCTAGATTTGTGATGTTCCGGTTGGTCAGACGAATTGCCTAACAATATAACTCTACGGAGACAGCGAAGGAATTTTTAAGTCAACTACTTACTCTTTGAACGTATAATTGTGTCTATCTTAGCTTCAATTAAATAGAAAATGCTACAAAGATATTAAAATAGTTGTTCCTAAGTTTTCTTCATCGGAATTTATAACGGAATTTTCCTTCTTACATGAGTTCATTGGAAGTTTTTATAGCTTAATTGTCACTAATAGGTGCGATTTGAACAAAACTGAGTAACTGTAGCAATTTCCGCATGGAATTGCCACCTAACAAGAAGCTTCCGAGTTGCTAAATCTCAAAATCTTTAATTAAGATCATTTATTATGTCTACTAAATGCAGATCATGCTTTTAAAGGTACTCTGATTAATTATTCCGGAGAAGGTAATCAAGGATGCTATTCCGGATCCATTATGAAACAAAAATTTGTGCAAAGAAATCCATAAGAAATCGATAGTTTATTGCCATATCTCTACTTTTTAAGTAAATTCTGCCTAAATCAGATCTTATCCCCAATAAATAACACATTGGTAATGATTACAATATTCTTTACGATAGGATATTTAGAAAATACGTCGAGCTTATCCTCACTTCAACGGAACCACAGAGTTTCACCTTACTTTTTTCTCTGTATTTCCTAGAACTATCGACATACAGCATCAGCTAAGCAACCATATAGTGGTTGTTGCATATATAAAAAAACACAAACAACTTTTATGTAAGTATGCATCCGATATAGTTAACTAAACTCAAAAAATTTATTGATATCCATGTTTTAATTTGTAGAGGCTTCAATATCTAACCTTCCGATGCCGATATTAGTCCAGTTGAGAAGTTACAACTTTTGTTTCATCTCGAAACGCAATGGAAATAGAAATGGAATCAAATGCAGGGCTTTTAAGGTTGGTGGTCTCCATAATTTTTTCAGCTTCAAAATGACAATTTCTTTTAATCCAAAAAATTTCTTTATCGGAATTCCAAGCAGAAATATTAATGGAGTGTTAGAAACTTTATTTCAAATGACTACTGCAGATGCTTACTCACTCCTATCTACCACACCCCTGAATATGCTGATATTAAGAGATATTCAGAAGAATATCTTAAAAAAGGACTTATGAATGAAAGCTTTTAGCTTTAATTAGAATTTATTGACCGTGATGGGAAAAACGATGTCACTTTCGAAAAGAAGTCAAAATCACGGTTTGATAGGCTGAAAGAAAAAATTGTCATCAATCATTAGAAAGAAAATCAAGTTCGCTAATATAAAAAGTACTAGGTTAAATAAACTTTCGTTACATAGTGTTGTCTAGTGAATTTACTGACCAATATTGTTGGATAGCTTCAGCTTAACAAAAGCGGCTTCATAATTTTCACGATGAAGCATAGTTCTAAAGCATTTGACCATATGTGTGTTAAAGCATTTAAAAACTAGTACTTCGTGAGAACAAAATTTCATCTAAGTGACGTCATTTTAGTGAGAAGGAGAAGGTACAACCAATCAATAAGTGCTCTATAAATCAAACTGAAAAGTGGAGAAATTCATTTGTTTTACTTTTTCCATAAAAATCTTTAGAAAATCGTTCAAGTTTTAGAAAAACATGTTCAAGTAAGAAAAAACCCTTACCAATACTATTTAGAATCGGAAGCTCCTATAGACTGGATAGATAAAAAGATTTCAAACTTTGAGTATATAATGTGGCTAAACGATGCCGCAGGTAGAAGTTATAGTGATATTACTCAATATCCCATTGCTCCCTGGGTCGCAGTTTCAAATGCAGAGAACTTGTAAGCGTCCGAAAAAAAATTCAGAGAGTTGTCTAAAAACATGGGATCAATTGGGTCTTAATAAAGAATAAAACACTTCCTCTAAAAGTATGCATCCTACAATGAAGCATAGATTTTTAACTAGTATCATTTTGGAACTCATTATTCCTCATCTGCCATAATTTTCAATTACATGATTAGAGTCCATCCTTTTTCGGTTGGCGCTCTAACTCTCCAAAGTGGAAAGTTCGATGTCGCCGACCGGGTCTTTGGGAGCTATATAGGATCCTGGACTAATGCAACTTCCTCTCCAACCGATATAAGAGAGTTATTGCCCGAGGTTTACTCCCTTCCGGAGATGATGACGAACACAAACAACTATGATTTTGGTCTTACCCAAACCCACTAGAGAATTGACAATGTCTAACTTCCTCCTTGGTCGAAAGATAATCCTTATATTTTCGTCTCCAAACTGAGAGAACTCTTTGAGACACCCTATGTCTCTAAAAATATAAATAACTGGATAGATCTTATCTTTGGGTATAAACAAAGAGGCGCCGAGGCTGTTAAGCATATGAACATTTTCTTCCCACTCACATATGAGGATGCCCTCGTTGTTGATAAAATTTAAGATAAATAGGAGAGGATATCCATATAAACTCAGATTGCTCACTTCGGCCAGAATCCGTGTCAAATCATAGGCAATAACCCACATCCTGAGTTGAAACATTAAACCGGTTGGTAAGGGAAACTTATTCCTGATCCCAACATCAGTATTATAATCCAAAAGTTTTCAGTAACTAAAAATCCAGTGAAGGAACACAATTAATCTTATGGATCCGTTTTCTAGGGAAAAGATTCCATAATTAGCATTAAATTTATCACTTAAAATTAATTGGTTGTCTTGCAAAAACATCAATATTTGCTCTTCAGAATGCTTGACAAGAAGACAGAATGTATTAGCAAATAGCTTTAAGTTCCAAACATGTTATAAAACTAGAAGGTAACCATTGACTATCGTCATTTGAATCACTTTGTTCCCACCGTGGCTCTGAACTAGAAAGTTATTATTGTCGGAGGGTTCTTCTCAGGGTACGTTCAGATACTCTTCATACAGTAAAGTAAGTTTAATGATTCGATCAAATTTCCGGTGTCGACAATTACCTCACTAGCTTATGAATAAAATTATAACTACTTATACGTCGGAGACTCAGACGGAAGGTTTATGGTCTATTAGCTGATGATAGGTTCAAAAAAAATATAGTTCTTGAGAGTTAAATATTCTGTTTCTCACAGTGGTCGAATTAACTCCATCGAAACCAATTTTGCTGCCAATCTTGTCACAGTTTGTGGAGATGATGGGGTTATCAAAGTATATAACATGTATTCACGTACTATTCCCATTACCTAGTTGAATTGTTCCGAGTAATCAAGAGCCCGACTGAAGAACCTGTAACTTTTGCGGTGATGACCACAAGTCCCTTGTATGCTCTGTTTTTCTATTGTCCCACTGTAGGAAAGGTATATTCATACAGCATCAACGGCCAGCTCCTGGATTAAATTGAGTAAAATTCAGGATTCTTGTTTAATATGAAGATTTTACGCTCCACTTCCAAAATGGAATTTTTGGTAAAATAGTATTAATTCAGTCCTTCGTTAATAATGCCCGCTAATTGCTTATATACGAAACTCCATTCTTGAAAGTCCGCAGAAAAATAAAAATACGTAAGGATAACCACAAAGTGACCTGTATTCAATGTTCGAGCAACGCTAAGATGTTTATTGCGGGAAGTTAAGATGGTTTTCTGCATTTGGTGGGAGATAAAAAATGGCTTTGATTTTTTGATAAACATTTTTTAATAGTATTTATCTCCATGAGTATCATTTTGATTTTTTGGTCGCACTCACTAGTCATAAAAAACTCAATAAAGTGTTTTAAGTCTTTATTTCCTCCGGATTCCCCCCTCCAACCACGGCAAAATAGATGATAAGAAGGATATATTCGAAATCAACATTAACATCATCAACAATCTACGAGGTCTATTCAGAAATTTCTCTGTAAAGTTCCTGCAAGCCAAAAAAATAAGTAGTTGACTAGAAATCAGTTGGTAGTAAGTCACTCTTTCGAATGAATCTTACTTTCAGTTTTTTGCTCTTTCAGCATATTTTCATGATTGTTCATTTGTATTGCCTCCTAGAGGAAACCCTGAACTCTTTGTTTTTCATGCTCAACAATGCTGTCACATGACTCTTGATCGTTATCAATATGCTAAATTAAACAAAAAACTACGACTTCATTCAGAAGTTTGGTGAACTTCTTTGGCCACTTCAGTTGTTTCTAATCGTAGCAAAGAATTCGGAGAGTCTTTTTCATCGCGGGCAATCTAAATCGCATTATTGACTAAGTCAAAGACAGTGTACATAATCAATTGACAGGGAATTCAATTTTTTACGTTAGACCCTCTTTTTGCGAATCTGTTTTTTCTTTTTCTTTTCGCCAAATCTGGGAGACTCGCTAGGAAATGCACTCTCTTCTATGTCCGTTTCAGTAGCTGTATCGACAGTCTTTGACTTTCCAATCCGTCTGAGTCTCATAGAATGTGAATATTTAATTTATACTGAATAAATAAAGGGGTTGCTACTCTTATATTGAATTAGGACGCATTGATTAGTTGACTGAACGGGGAAGTATGCTTTGATTTCTTATGTAAAAAATGTTTTTGAAAAAATATTGCTCAAAGTTCTTTCAAAATAATTGGGCTCCTAATTTAAGAATTAATTTTTGGCGGATGAATATTGTCAAATCCAACGCCCAGATGAAACAAAACACTGAAATTCTATAAGCTTTATGGACACCTTTACCTCCTTACTTTAAATGCCAAAGTAATATTTCACTATGAGCTGGGACAATTTTTGAGTAAAGAGAGGTCTCAGTTTTTATATTTCAATGAAAAAAAACTACACATGAAAAATTTAAACCATAAAGTTAATGAACTGCTTAAAATCTATAATATTTGAGCGAGAAAATAAATCAAAAAATATGAACTTTTCTTTAGATTAAGAAATCAGGAAAGATAGAGAAAAAAAACAAGGCAGTCAGCACTGGCGAAATGAGCATAGGGTAAATAAAATGTTATGTAGGTAATCGTTCATTGATTTAAAGAGTAACCACCATTCTAGTTATTATCGGGATGAGAGAAGAGTACTCAACATTTAATAAAGCGCGATGACCGTAGTCGTTACCAAAACTCGGGAAAAACACGACTAAAAATTACCAAACTCCATTACTAAGTTACAAAATAACAATTGCAAGTAAGTTGATTGCTATCATAAGAACATTTCTTAACACTATGGTGATATCAAAAGCTGTAAAATTGACTGGGATAGACTTGGTCGCTCCAATGTAGTCAGTGTATCCACTTAGGAAACAGCGACCGTTGAATATTTTAAAAAAGAGGACGCTGAAAGAGCTCATTCAGACATGAATGGACTTGAGATTGAAGGGCAAAAGATTGAAGTAGACCTTACGTATCCTGACCCTCCTAAAAGACACCTCATCAGTAAAAATTACAATCATCAGCGATATAATCCTAAAAAGACTCATAGAAGTAAATTTAACTTAAATGCAGGGTGATTAGTCAATTAAAAAATTTCACTTAATAAAATTATAGTCTAATCTCGCATAAGTTTATATTATTTTCATGTAATTTCAGAATCAGGCATAATCGACACTTTTGAAAAGAAATTTTGCGAGATATTGTAAAACAAGAGCTCATAGTTTCGCTAAAGTACTGTAGCATTTAAATGAAGCTTTAAAAGTTGAAGAGACAATTATCGTAGTTACTTAGAAATATGCAATACACTATTCCTTTTGGAGAGGTCGATTTGGACAAACTTGGAAGAGTAACCCAGAAAAATATGCAAGTGTTTCTCATGTAACAGAAAAATAATCTTAGAAAACACCATTATTATCACAAGCCATAAGATATCAATAGATATTTTCTGAAATATTCTCATGAAAAAGAGACGCTTCATTATGACGAGTAAGGCATGCAAATTAATTTTAGTCTTCTTCAGGCATTGCTACCACATTCAGATTATGTTCTTCTGGCAGAAACCATAAAAAAGCAAGTTTATTTGTGTTAAAAAATGTAAAATTTAATCGTTGTTCAAGCTTCAGCCTTAGTGATCTCTAATTAAATTTCCATGATGGCTAAAGACTACAATTAAGTAGGTGACTTAACTCTTGGTAGCCAAAGAGTTGGGGCGGTCCTTTGGCGATTGATTGACAGAAACTATAGTCTTAAAGTTGGTTTTGTAGAGTATGGGAGGATTTGATAATTTTAGAATCAGCTAATTTTTAAAAGAATTCGGAGTGAACATATCGTAGTCTTAATGGATTTCTTTTCTGCAGTGGCACTTTGGCTCTCATCGCAAGTATATTGATCGGGATGGTTTCATGAAAATACTCAATTCTCACAATTTACGAAAAGCAGCAACTTCTGCCTGCAAATATGATCAGTTCGTAGTAAAACAATAGCAAAACAAGAAATGCTTGGCGGAATTCCGGAGAAATTTAAGGAAGGAAGAAATAATCAAGGATAAGATAGCACTAATATCTTCCGCCTCCAAATAGGACATACGAAAAACAACCAAATCCTAGCACTTTCCTCATGGAATACTCGGTCACAAAACCCTTCTTTATACCAAGAAAGGCTATCGAAATCCTTAAAATTTGATCAAATACTCGGTGGAGAGAAAAACTAGAAAGAATAGTTTTATCTCTGCCGAAATATGATTTATTGATAAACTCTTACAGAACGTTATAATTTATCAAGAAAATCATGAGCTCTAGTGCCAGAAAGAGTGTTCGTCCCTAGTAAATTCAAAAAGATAGGCAAGCCCTGGGAGATTTGCTTTTGCAACTATAAAAACTGTAAGAAGAATGTGTTGATGAGCAAAGGTACTTGGAGGCAGATCGCATCAAGCAGGAAATTTAATCTCTTAAAAAATAGCTTGAAAGGAACGCCCTCAACAGTCAAAGAGTGTCAGGTACTGACTAGTTCGAATAATAAATAAGAGCTATCGACTAAGGGATCCAAAAATTTAAAATCAAGTGGGACTAACTGATCAGTGAGATGCTGAAAGACTTCACCAAAATTTAGGAAGATGCAAAACTTCACTACAACTCCGAAATTGATAAACTCTACGCTAAATATGAAGACGATAAAGAAAACAGCCAACACTGTAAATCGTTACCTCCACTGCCAAAAATCATGGAGGCTCAGAAGAAATTGTCTTACTACATCAAAAAAAGATAGTATGCCCAGGCTGAGTTCATCAAGAAAGAAATATAAAATATCGTCAAAAACTACGATAGAAAAGTCAAAAAGTAAACAGAAAAAAAATTTCTGTCCGAAAAAAATCGCCTTGAAAAAAAACAAGGCAAATAATTGCACATACTACAAACGAAGTTTGAGGAAATTCTCAACTAAAGAATTAAGTACCGAAACAAGACTCTTTAAATGTAAGTAATATTCTATTCAGTTTGACAAAGAAAGGAAGAGTAGAGAAATAGAAAATACTTAAATCAGCTAAGGAAAAATAGTTAACAAATAGCCAGTGCCTGTGCACCGATCAAAAAAGCATCCGTTCTTTCTTTCCCAGCTTAGAACAGTCTTATGGAAATAACTGAAGTTTTTTATTACTTTCAAACTAATCTAATACGTTATGTTTTTTCCTTTATTTTAACTCGACTTTTTAAAAGAATAGTCCGAAGTAATATGTGCTTGTAAGTTGATAGAATATTCATTGATAAACAAAATTAAGCTTTCAGTAATAAATATATTTTATTCCAAATGATTTTTTGAATCATTAATTTAAAATATTCAGTTCCCAAATGGAGGATAGAAAGAAGGTCCTTCGTGATTTCCAGAACGGCTAAATGTCATAGTCTGTGAAAGTCACAAGGTGGGGCATTCCTGTTTCGGATAACTAGTAATCCCAGCATAACATGTTCATGCAGTATGCGGGTGGAGCTAACAATCGCGCACAAGTCCTCACATCTAACTCAAGAATTACTAACACTAAAATTGCTGAGGAAAAAAGGAAAACAAGCACTTTGAATTAAATTTCGGGAATAGAAACTGGCTTTCGGAAGTTTAAAAATACCCAGGAGCTAACTCTTAAGGAACTCAAGCAAGAATACGAAATACTGAAGAGCTTGCCAGTCGATGAGAGAATTCCTCTTTCTCCGAAAAGGAATCCTTCAGATAACTCAAGTGTCAGAGACGATTCATCATAGCTCTCATCAAAAAACAGTAAAATCGAAAAACGACAGACATAAACGAGAGAAGCTCAACTTCTTGCTCTGGAGAAAAAACAACTTTAAGTAGTGATCGGCAATAGCATGAGGAAAATCGAAGAACTCCTTCATAACGAGATGACCTACAAAAAGCAAATACACTAGCTTAAGCTTCAACTTGATGACAAATCTGCGGAGGAAAAATACGAGAACATTATTAGAACGCTGAAAAAGAACTAGTCGGATTCAAGTGACACCATTGAGTCTCTGAAACGGGAAATTTAGAGACTTAAAACTGTTAACAAACAACAAACAGAAAACATTAACAGACTGTAAACGGAAATAATGGCAAAAAATCAGGAACTCATAAAAAATGCAGATTAGCGGAGAAAATTCGATGATATGATCAGACTAGAGAAGGACAAGCTTGTAAACATGGAAATTTAAGTGAAAAGAGTCACAATGGAGTCCGAAGTCAACTAGAAAGATAAAAACAATTAAATAGCAAGGTTGGTAAAGCAGCTCGACAAGAAAGATTCCTTGTACGAAAGATAGTGGAACGCTAAGGTTAGAAGACTAGAAGAAGACCTTTAAACTCGCGAGAATAGGTACAACTTGTTGTTGGATCAGTTCTAGCAAATGAAGAAAAACAACGTTGGCGTGGAAAGGGCGGAGAAATAAAAGCCACACGCGTAAGAAAACAAGAAAAATGAGCAGATAGAGGATCTTAAAAAGATACTCTTGGAGACAGTTGCTGGGAACAGCCAGTCCTATCAACTGAAAGAACTTCTGAATAAGATGGAGGATCTGAAAGAATAGAATAAATAGCTCAGAAACGAGTTGAGAACCATCCATGAACAACACTCCCAGAATTCAGCAGAGGATCCAAACAAAAGTCAAATTTTTGTCGATACTATCAATGCACTTTTCAATCGCATGAACACCAGTGACAAGGCAAACGACGATTCACTCAAAAAATAAATTTAATTCCTGAGGAGTCAGATCGATTCTTTGCACAACCGTCCCGACACCATCGACAAAGTCAAAGAGCAGGATCAAATTATCCAGTAACTACAAAAGGTACAAGTATGTTTATCTAGATAATCGATGAAGAAAACTCGCAGAAGGCAAAATTTGTTCGCGAAATGTAGGAAATCAGGGATCAATACGCCGCCTCTAGAGCTACTAATTAAAAAATTAAAGCTCAGTTAAGTGAACACTTCCAAAAAGAGAAAGCTTATAAACAAGAAATTATTGAACTCCGTCGCTCCTCTTAAATTCTTAAACAAGATCTTGAGATATTGCGGTCTGCACAGGGTAATTTCACTACCTCCCAAAATGAACTGGTGGAACTTAGAGTCAAGAGTCATCACTTCATAGTCGCCTAAGCAGACAATAAACAACTCCACCAGGAAGTGACTAATTTACGAGCATAGCTAAAGAAAAAAGAAGATTAACTAAGAGCATAGTTAAAGAGTAAGGAAGATTAACTGAGATAACACTCGAAGAAAAAGGAGGACTAGTCAAGATAATATGCAAAAAGGAAGGAAGACTAACTACGGGCAGAGTTAAAGAGAAAAGAGTAGTACTACGAGGAATAAATCAGGGTTCTAAAAAGAAAGTTCGACGAGGCAAGTTTTGAACTCGATAAGCTTGAAAAGAAGGCCTAATTCAACTTGGATATGGAAAAAAGTACTCGAACCAATTAAGTAAACAGAATTCGAACGGAATATGAACTAATAAAAAACTAGAAAGCCCATCTGATGTAGTAGCTTGAAAAAATGAAAAATTTCTACGAAGGAAAACTTATAGACAAGAATCAAGAAATAGAAGGACTGAAATTCCGATACGAAGATCAGATCAAGAGTCATCATACCATAGCTGAAAACATAAAGTAACAGTATTAAACTCAGCATAAATCGCGTATCAATGAATTTTAAGGTACTAAAAGGAGCTACTAATAGCAAATTAAAGTCAAAGGATCGGATATTTAAATGCAGAGAATCAGTTATTAAGAAAAGTTACTCTCTCTCAGGGAAAAAAATTCCAATGAAATCAGAGAGTTGCGAGATAAGTATGAAAGACAAGTCAGAGAACTCAAAGAAAAGTACTAGAACGATGCAAGAGGTATGAAATAAAGTTACTAGTATGAGATCAAAGTCTTGCGAGAAAGAAACGACACTGCTATAACCTCAAGCCAATAGAAGCATGAAGCATTGATACAAGCAATGCACGAAAAGAACGAAACCCTCCTTCAAGGAGCAAGAGACAAGCATGACGGAATAATGCTGGCAATGAAAGAAAAGCATTAGCAATAACTATCCGTCATTCTGAAAAGACTGGAAATGCTTAGTGATGCAAACTAGAAGTTCATGATTCAGAACGAGAGATATCTGGATATGTAAAGATAGCTCTATAATCTTCGCAGTCTGATCAAAAACAGCAAGTCAATGAACGACGGGGTGGATCACCTATGGCAAATCAAATAGACTGAATACAGCAATGTCAATGAAATTCTACGTCACATGAAAATCAACTCTCATTGATAACTTCCACAAATATTAATCTAATTAATCCGAATAATTAACGGTATATAGTATTAACGATCATTCTCGAGGTTACTGCTGGGAATTGTTTGTTTTTTTTGGTGCCACGTATGAAGGTGGAGTTTGCACAAAGGGGTACTGATAAGGATTGGAATTCGGGTATCGTTGTGGGTAATGAGCCATCGGCGGATAAGGGGACATGTACATCGGAAAATTTATGTTTATGCTTGTATTTCCAATGTAAGAGTTTTTGGGTTATCTCTAAGAACCTGGAGTATTGTGGTTTTGACTCAAATTTTCAGCTTGTGGTATCATGCTAATTGGCATTCCCTGTGGATAATATGGGTATGGGTAATGTTGCTGATACATACCATATATTGGCTACTGAGTTCCCATTCGATGCTGATTTCCCACTGTTGGTGGAGTTGGTTGATGCAATCGTTGTTGTGTATAATTTCCTGGAGTTCTTTAGTTCATTTTCCGAATGTATTAGTAATAGGGTTAGATTTCTGTTTTCTTGTACTCTATATTAGGAAAAGATTTCTTTTCTTTGCCTTCTTTTTCTTTACTTTCCTTCGATTAGTTGTTCTCATCTGTCCCGATTTTATTTATTTTTCTTGGGCTACCTAATGGTTGCTGCATCTGTGCTCGACCGTATTGTTTAACTACTGTTTGACTATCTTCCTTTTAAGGATGGTTTTTACCGGAAAAGTATTTTTAACGGTGTTTTAAATAAGAACTTTGATCTTGTGCCCTAGAATGTGACGTAGCAGGCACATTTTTCTTTTTCTATTTTTCGACAGTTACGATCTGCTGTTATTTCTCAACATTACCGGTTTACTTTTTCTTTGAAATGACCGGTTTCATAACTTCCCCTTTACTAACAATGATCTTCTTGCTCATAATATCAGCAAGAAGTGGAGTTCCGCTTCTTTTGACTCCAGTTTTTTCAGGGGATATAGTCTTGTTCGTTTTTAGACTGGATTTCTTTGACGATCGAATTTATTTCTCAGATTTTACCTATCCCTCTTCGTTTTCTTAGGAATTACACTCTTATTATTCTTATTATTAGTCTTCGATTTATTCTTATGACCCCCCTTCATCTTATTCCTCTCCTGCTTAGTTTTATTAGTTTTCAATCATTTGGTCCGCTTTTTCTTATGCACCTTACCACAACTCCTTGTAGATGTCGCATAACTATAGAAGGTATTGGTTGTATTAGTTTTCATGAATATTGTCGCGATGCTGATCGGATACTATGTGCACGTAGTAGTTCACATAATGCTATTTGCAGACTGAACAGTTTGGCTGCTTGTGGTGTTTCATATTTGGTCTTGGAAAGCACTGAATAAATTTAAATGTACGATCTGATTATTCTTTTCCAAGGACTACTTGATTAGTTTTTGGTGGTTCATAAACTAATGCTGAACGCCCTCCTGCATCATTCGACGATCAACTCCCAACATAAACCCCGTTGTGTAGTAAAGCTTATCCCGATTGAATACTGGGTGACTTTATAATGTTGGCTGAGGTTCTCTTTGATATTTGGGGCAAAATTGAACTTATACTTAGTATCTATTTTATCCCTCCAGCTTTCTGAAGGAAAAAACATGCTCCTTGCAGTTTGTATCACATCTCTTCCTTTGCTGCCGCCTGCTTTACATCTCAAAATTATATTATTACGCAATTTCTTATTTAAAAATCAACTGGTTCACCACCAAAAGTTATCGACTCCAAAGTAGAAAAAAATAAGCAGAAATCAAGGATATCCACTACTTCAAAGCTATCTTTGGAACTAAAATTACAAAATGAGAAAGTTGTGCCCATGGCTGAGTAAGGACACTGGTTTTCTTTTGCTAGCTATCAATCTCGACTTAGCCCAATGGAAAAATGCAGAATTGTTCGAAAGAATCAAATCTTTTAATTAATTAAAAATATGGTTTTTACGAAAAATTGTTTGTTCTACGTGCAAATCCCGCCCGTTAATTTTTGTTTCAATATTCAAAAATAAATTAAACAGAAATAGAGGCTGGAAGCAGTTTTTACGCAAAAAGCAGCATATTTTTTGTAGAGTAAATTTAAACAAGCTGCCATCTGCAATAGATGAGGTATGTTTATTTAGTGGGGCAAGCGGATCAAAACAAAAAACGAAACCCAGGAAATTCGAGCTTTGCTAGAGCAAAAGTTAAAGTAATTTGTGCTAACTAAAACCAATCATTAATTTTGGACTTTTTATCCAATCAAGCTGAGTAGAACTCAGTAGTAGTTATTGCATTTTACAGGAGAATAGTTAACTATCGGATTCACAATGCCAGCACTACTCGTTTTTATCTTTGTCAGAGCATGATAGTCT
>JAOWAT010333058.1:0-13627 GCA_028571025.1 Longipedia americana | reverse complement strand
TTGGGAATCCTGAAAATGTCGTAAGATCGAGGATTGTCGTTAGATCGAGTGTCGTTAGAACGAGATTTGACTGTATTGTGAATTTATAGAAATTAACCAGCTGCGCAAAATGCCAATTTTAATCAATAAAATTAAGGGGTGTCCTATATAGAAAGCTGAAATTAGGGATTTTTCAAAAACCCCTTTAGTTTCTTGGATCAGTGACTAGATGTTCAAATTTTCTTTCAGTTTGATTCCACCAGGAAAAAACAATGCTCCATCAAGAAATGCCATCATACAAATGTATGCCACCGTGGCCAATTCCATATTGGAAACCGAGTATCTTATCTATGATGAATACAGTTTGTTTGGGGAAGTAGGTGGCGCCTTGGGACTACTGCTTGGGCTCTCTGGTGTGCAAATCTTTGAAACATTTGTTCTGAATGTGAAGAAAATCTTACAGAATGGAAAGAAAAGAAAGAAATTGGAGAACAATTTGAATAAAATGAACATGACAAGCGACACAAAATAATGAAAAGACCATGCACAGTGGGGCCAAAATGAGATTTTTGTCTCATCACATGGATTTGTTTATGTTTTGCAAATATGGAATTATGAGCAACTTTTTTTGGTAAATATATGTAAATTGGAATATATTTTAGGATTGTGAAGTTAAAAATCAAAAATTTTCAAACTAGCATAAAAAATTGAATTTTAATTTTAAATGGAAAAAAATGAAAAGTTGCACTGTAAGTGGAATTTTAAAGATAATACTATAAAACTTCATATTCAGTTTTCCCCCAACAAAAGATGAAAATTTTTCATACTTTTCGAGAAAAAATTGGAAAAACTTTTCATTTTAGAACAAATCTTAGAATTTTACAAATAAAAAATGCCTACATGCCACAAATAAGAGGAATAAAGTAATGTGGTCCAAATATCCTTAGGATAAACATTTACACAAACAATGGAACAAGAATTGTAGCCACACACAGCCACAAAGCTGCAGCAGCAGCTGCAGCTGCAAAAACTCATTTTTTAGATTTTTATGTTCATTTTAATTCCTACAGAAATATTAAGGGGTGTTTATAATGGCAACTTTTGGCGCCTGACAACTTTTATTAATGGCAATTTTTAGAATTATTAGTCAAAAAATCGATCTTTTGATGAGTTGTTTCGCAAACGCAGTGCGAGTTCATTTAACCCTTTCGGCCCCGAGGTTCTAAATGACTCTTAATTTTCCAGAAGATGAAGTGATGCTCGCGGGTTTCTGCTTTCAACTAAAAGTTTTATTTCTTATCGTGTACTTAACAAAAAACGGGCGGATTAACCAGTTTATCTAAATATCTAAAGAATTATCCAGTTTTCAAAAGAACATATACAACTGAAACAAGCACAAATTGTTCAAAAAACCGCGTAAATAAAAGTTCATAAGTATCGGTAATAATTGGTCATTGAATATTGGCAATTTTCATGATTCACGTTTTGACAAGTTGTGAGAGCAAAAATGGCAAAAATTTAGGTCTACATTTTTTTGGCTGCAAATCAAAGTATTTTTTTAAATACATAATATTTACATCAAAAGATGAGCAAAAAGTGCTTAATTTCTTCATAAACCAGGATGAGACAAAAATCTCATTTTGGCCACACTGTGCCATGTAGGTTGTGTGATACGGCTTTATCTGTTTGAAAAGGGTCCTACAAGAAGGATCGAAATATATCACATAATTCTTAAATTTAGTATTTTACTTCATAAAGTAATTCATAAATGTGCTCATAACATCTGCTGGACGTGAAAGAAATGGTTGGTGTCCTATCAATCTTATACATTTATCTGATTGAACCTAAAAGAATAGGGTCATTCAAATTAAGCAGAATAACTACTGAACAAAGGAGGAGTCACAATCATAACTAGCGGAAGTGTTAAAACCTTGTTTTTGGGAAAAAGAGAAAAAAGAAAAGATGGAAATTTACAAATATGTGAATTTCTGAAAACATTAAATAAAATCGGGTTAAAAGGAAGTTTTGAATCTGATTTAAATGTCTCAGAGCTTAATTTCAACCAAAAACAGTTTCAAAAATTCATTATTCAAGCTATGAAATTGTTCATTTTCTAAAAACATCAGTCAGATGAAAATGTGATTTTTACCCCCTTTGAATGGGTTAAGACTTACAAAATTATTCATGAACTTTCTTTATGTACAGAAGTACCAAAACACACCATTAACCCATTTTTGTCAATTTTACACAACCGCTAGATATGATTGTGACTCCCCATTAGTCCCCCAAATGTGAGGGCATTAGGTGAGGGCATTAGTCGAGGGCATTATTCCACTTTACCGTATCCAATACATGATTTACATGGAAATAAAATCTGTTAAAAAAATAAAACTAGACTAATTAAAAGTTTGAGTCTAAGGAGTGTTTGCTTTCAGTTAGCAAGCACAAAAGCAGTGTACTACCTGTGTATTTTAGAAAATCTGAATTAAAAAAATATAATTAATATTATTTTAAACTGTTTGAGAGCAAGGAAATGAAAAATTTTAAAAATCTGCTTTGAGTAGCAATATTTTTAATGTTCATACCACCTACTGGCTATGTTATCTATGTAGACATGAACATATGCTAGCATGACCTTCCTTCAAAAACAGGCAAAAAATTTTGGTCCTTGTAAATAAATTTTATTTTAATTAAGACACCATCCATCAAGGTCCTTTAATTATTAAGAACGTGGCAATTGAAACATATTCGTACGCCAGACATGAAGAACATATAGAATTAAAAGACATACAGTGCCGTTCACAATAGATTATTGGGAATGGAAGAAGGCAAAATTGAAAACTTTTACTTCTATAGAATTCTCCAAATTTTACTCACTTTCATTTTCCCCATATTCCTTGGTTGTACTTATATAGAGAAATCATCAAAAATGAAATCTGATTGTCATCGAGGGTAGGCCTTTGTCTAAAATGAAAGTGAGTAAAATTCGGAGAATTCTATAGAAGTAAAAGTTTTCAATTTTGCCTTCTTCCATTCCCAATAATCTATTATGAACAGCACTGCATCTATAGTGCAATGTTATTTTCCCGTTGGCCAATATACACAATGGGAACTTTGGTAGGTGTGGCTGAGAGGAAAAGGAAAAACTTACCAAAAATTGAAATGAAAAACAATTGAAGTAATTCAAATCTTACAATTTTTTATTTTAATTGTCTCTAATTTGTGTTACAACTCCATCAATAAACATTTCTAACCCAAAGTATGAATTATTTTTCTGTTTTTGAAAGATATAAATGTTTGTATTGAAATTTTACAAAGAAACATACACCCTTAAGTCTGAAATGGAGAAGAATCCGAAAAAATTTGAAATAGACACCATTCTTAGAAAGTACTATGACCATAAAAGAAAAGTGACCATGACTCACCAGACAAGCAATGATAGACATGAAATTAAGGTGGATTCTTCATTGCTTAATAATTTGAAAAGAAAAATTACAGACAATCCAAGTAATGTTTCAGAAGAGAAAAAACTCAAGTTATTTAACAGAAATATGAGCATTGAACAAGAAAGGACAAAAAGAAGTGCTTTTGAAATTTTTAGATATATGAAAACTTGTTTTATAAATAAAAGACATTTTGATACAAAGATTTTTTGCTATGATAGTAATGAACCTATTCAATGTCATTACTTACTTTTATGGTTAATATTTAGACCATTAAGAGACATATCCATAGATATGGAGTACAATTCTGAAGAAAAAGAAATAATTATGACAGAAATAAGAAGAGAAATTTTGAGTGAATTTATATCCTCCATATATGAAAATTTAGATTTTTCTAATGGTGATCTGGAAGTGCCTAATGGTATTGAAGATTTTCTAACTTTATCTTTTAGACCTATTAAGGTAGAGAATTTAGATGCTACAGATTATGAAAATAATATGGATTTTATTTATAAGGGGGATGCAGATTTCATCAAGGTTGAAAATGACTTTGAAGACATTGATAATAATACAATTAATAAAATTGAAAATACTTATTATAATGGTGACGACTGTGATGATATAAATGATTATGAGACCAATGAAAAAAAGAAATGCAATGATTCTGGAGCAGAATTATTTGAGAGCAAAATTAATATCAATGAAAAAAAGGAATGCAATGATTCTGGAGCAGAATTATCAGAGGTAATTTCTGGTTTTGATGAAGTTGATGGGAAGGAGATGGAAAAATTGTTGAAGAAAAAGTTAAAAGGTGATTCCACAAAGGTATTTTTTAAGACAAGGCTTATGAAAGAATGCAAGAAAATAAGTGACATTCAAAAAGAATTAAACAATTATGTTACTGCATATGTGGCTGTAACATCACTTGATAATAATTCATTTGAAGGAAAAGTTTTAGCTTGGTATAATCCAACAAAAACTGAAACTGTTGAACAATTCAGAAAAATGTTAGAGGCAACAGAAATACTCTGTGGATATTCAACTGTTGTGACTTGCACTAAAATTTTGAAGAAACTTTACTTCACGAATGAGGGTAATGAACTACTTCAAGCAAAGAATTTAATTGAGAAAGAGTGTGCCAATAATACAGATTACGATGACAAAAAAATGCTGGATGAATTAGAAAATGAACTCAAAAAATTCCAGGATTCTAAAGAAGAAATTATTAAACCAATTTCTGCTGAGGAGAAATTATGTATTAATCTTAAACTTGTTCATAACATCAAATTTTCAATTCATAATGAAGTGAATGATATTATTGCACTGTTCTTTGATAGAAAGACCAATATTTTTGAAGGACATAGATTATATTACTCAAAGAATCATTGCTACTTGGAGAAACTTATTGAGTCATATTTTCACACTTCTCTAATTACTTGTTGGACTGGTGAGACTAGTGAAGAGGGTTTAGAGAAAGTGGGATATTTATCAAGGTTGCAATTATTACAATATATGAATGACAATCAAGGACTTCTCTCCCCACATTATGAATGTCTTGCTGTACATACAAGGTACAAAGCTCTGAAAAATGTAAAGAAAATTCATCTCAAGAAATTGTGTCCACATTGCGGTGAACTTTCAAATAAAAAGGAACATATTATAGAGTGTAAGTTTCGAAACATGACTTGCGATTGCAATATAGAGTTTGCAAGTGTCCAAGAAAAGTCAAGACATATGAAAATTTATCATTCAGGAAATGATGATTTAGTTGAGTGTGGAATTGGCAATTGCAATGTTGTTGACACAAAGAAAAAGATTTTAGTTCATCAAAATAAAAATCATTTCCGTACAACAGTATGTGAAATCTGTGGATTTACAGGAAAGGCAGGAAATGTGTCTTCTCACTTTAGCTCCATTCACAGACAATTTACTTGTAAAATATGCAATGTCACAATGATAGGTTCATTTGCTTTTAAGACTCATAAGGAAAGATTTCACAATAAAAAGATTAATTGTCAGGAGTGTAGTGCTTCTTTTCCATCAAAAGCAAAACTAAAATTTCATATAGATCGGATGCATACTCCAGATTCTGAAAAGGCTTTTCCTTGTGATAAATGTGACAGGGGTTTCATCACACCACAGGCATTAAAAGTCCATTTCATTGGCAGCCACACAAATGAAAGACCCTTCAAATGTAGATACAGTGGATGTACAGCAGATTATAAAGATCCATCAATGAGAAATTGTCATGAGAGGAAACAACATGGATGTACTTATACCAAATTTTGTGATGTAAAAGATGAGACGGTCTAATTATTTATGCTGTTGAATTTCCATTTTTGTTTACAATGGTTTTGACGATACATGTACTCAGGCTTTCTTACATCTTTTATCTTAAAGGCACACTGACCCAAAATCAAAAGTCCATAATTTCGATTCAAAATAAATTATAACAATTTTGTGAACATTTTCAAACTTAGTTGTGCCCTTAAAAGTCAAAATATTTTGAGCTTTAATCATTAATGGGTGACCACTAATAAAAAACTTTGTGTTAAATAAGAGGAAGCTATTTTAATTTGTTAGTGTTCCCTGAAAAATATGTCACATTATGTGTTAAAGCTTTCTCTGCTTTGAATCACAAATTCTGATGGATGGTCACCAATAAAATAATTTTAGCAACAACAATTCCAATTATTTTGGCTTTTTAAGGAATAAATTCAATTCAAGATGTCACCAAAATGATCAGAATATCTTTCTAACCAAATTTTGTACTTCTTGGCTTATGTGTTTCCAGAGTTCAGTCTTGAAAAATTCTCAGTTTTGACAAAAAATCCTAGTATTCACTAAAATGCTGAGGTTTCCAAAATTTTTGCTTGAAAATTGGCATTATTGGACAATTTTTTAGAAAAATAATGGAAAAAGGTAAATTTATCCCCAAAATTGACTTTAAAAATTCTAAAAAATTCGTATTTCCTGGTTTTGCAATTTTTTCTCACTTTTGAGTAAATTTGGCACTCAGTTTACAAAAAAATGTAAAAAAAAGCCTAATACTGTGAAGGTAAAAAGTAAACACAATCCTATATCTCTGAACAGTAATATTTCTTTATTCTTAAAAGTCTGAAAGATTTAAAGAAAATTTCCTTGGAAATCAAATGGTATATTGTAATAGAATTTAAAATTACAATTATTTATTTTCAGCTTTAAGATGTCCCATGTGCTTGAACCAGCAGAATACAAAGTATTCAATGAAATTGTTGAAAAACTTAGAAATATGACAAAGGGGAAGAAGGTTGATGTTCCCAGACTGGATTATGTGGATTTTGGAATTCCTCAAGAGGAATATGTATTTGCTCTTGCAAAAATCATTTTTGCAATTCCAGAATTGAGAGGATTCTTTTTTAACAAATATTTGCTGAATAGACTTTTTGGTGGCTGTAGAGTGGCCTGGTTAAAAAGAATTAGTTATATCAAATGTTTACATAAAAAATCACCGGAAAAGCTTGAAATAGAGCATATCTTAGAAAAACACTCTGGGAGATACAGACCAACTCCTAAGCAAACAAGAGAAATTGACAAATTGAAAAAGTACATAACCTTGAGTAAAGATGGCAAAAAGATCCAGATAAAATCAGGTCTGAAGAGAAAATATAAAGATCATACTAATTTAGAATGTGCCAAGAAAATGAAACTCAATCAAGAGCCAGAACTTGAATACCAAATATCAAGTACTGATTTTGTGAATATAATCTCTGAGATTCAGGATGACATACCTAACAAGTCATCACCAAAGGAAATGCATAGCAATAGTGCCAAGAAAGAAAATGATATTGAACCAAGTTTGTTGAATATGTTCCCTGATACAGGAAATACAAAAAGAATATGTGATGTTTTGGGTTCTTTCAAGGAATTGTATGTAGAAGGAAAATTGTTTGACACTGAAATATATTGCAATAAAGGCAGTGTACCTGTGAACTGTCATTTCATAATATTATGGCTGATTTCCAAAAATATAAGAGATATCTTCAAATCATTTTCATTTGACTGTGAAGCCCCAGTTAAGATATTCCTACCAGATGTTAAAAGAGACCATTTAAGCAAATTTATCGCCACCATTTATACGAATATTGGGAAAATTAGTAATGAAAATATTTTCATCTCTAATGATGTTGAAGAATCCCTTCATATGAGGACTTTGCTTAAGTTTAATATGCTTGTACCGTCTGAAAATATATATGTATCTGTTTCCAATGAACAGAGAGAATTGGCGCAAGAAAACATAGTGGAGCCTGATCATATTAAAATTGAAGATGATCTTCAGTATGGCAGTGAAGAGGTTATAGTTAAAGAAGAATGTATGGAAATTCAAGATTCAATGACGTTGATTGATGAGAACTTGCACCAAAATGAGGCATTAGCTGCAAAAAATGAGGACTTCAAAACTGAAATGACAATTGAAGAAGAAAAAGTAATGAAGGAGCAGTTTAAACAGGGCTTTTTAAGATTTAGATTAAGTGCAAATATTAATGAATATGCAAATGACAATGTAACTGCAATAGTTGCTGTGACATCTCCTAATAGACAATCTTTTCAAGGGAAAGTGCTAGCCTTTTTCAATCCAAGTAAAAATGATATTGTCCACCAATTTAAATGGTTTCTTAAAGCTTTTCATGATATATCTGGTTATTCAACTAAAGATATGTGTGAAAAAGTCTTAAAACCAATAACTTCTGATCTAAATTGTGACTACAAAGAGACATTAAGGAAAGTTACAAAAGAGTATGAAGACCCTGTAAGTAAAAATGGTTTTGAAGAATATCAAGATGAACTGAAAACTACAATGGAAACATTTGATGAGGAGGGGACACTGTTAATAAAGAGGGTGCCTTCAAATTACACCATGAAATTGAATTTAAAGGAGGACATAAAATTTGATGAAAAAAATGAAGTAAATGACATTGTAATAATATCATTTGAAGCTTCTAATGCAGTACAAAATGGACATAGATTATTTTCACAGTGTAGACTATTTGGTAATGACAAGCAGCAGCAAGGGCTCCCTTCGAGCTTCTTTTTTACATCCTTGGTAACATGTTGGAAAGGAAAGAAGTGTTCTAAACTCAAGAAAAATTTTAAGATATTCGAATTAAAGTCATTTTGTGATATTATAAATTTTGTGAAAGAAAATGGTGGTTTAGATAAAAGCTATCTTGAATGTATTGAATTATTGTATAAGAATAAGGCTTTGACTAAAATGACAAAGCCCAAACAAAAGAATTTATGTCCACATTGTGGCAAGACTAAAAATTATGTGCATATACTCAACTGTAAATTTGAACATATGAATTGTAATTGTGACATTGAATTTGCATCTAAACACCACAAAATAAGGCATATGAAGATGAATCATTCAGAGAAGAAATATTTTGACTGTGGCATTGGAACTTGCAATTTTGTTGCCTCTACTCAGACACAAATAAAAAATCACAGATCATATGTGCATTCAAATGATCATATGAAAGTATGTGATGTTTGTGGTTTTAAAGGAAAGCCAATAAATGTGTTTACACATTTTGATCATAATCACAAAGAATACTCATGTCAGAAATGTGATATCAAATTATATGGCAAACATAAATTTCTTAGACACAATGAAACTGAACATACAACAAAATGGGATTGCACAATTTGTGGAGCATCTTTTTCTCTGGAAAGGAAACTAAAGGATCACAAGTTAAGAATGCATACAAGTGATGAAGAAAAACCATACAGATGTACAAAATGTGGCAAGGGATTTCTGGGAAAGGCTAGTTTGGATATACATGATATGAATGTTCACATAAAAGCAAGACCATACAAGTGCCATTATGAAGGATGTAATGCTGATTATAATGATAAATCCAACAGGGACACACATGAAAGAAAAGTACATGGTGCAAAAGTATATGTCAAGGAAATGACTTAACTTTGCTATCATTTGCTTAATTGTTCAAAAAATTAAGAGGAATTTTGAGAATTCTTTGTGTAACTTTCACATGTTTTAAATATTTCAAAGTGACCATGATGCATTAATTTTTATTTAGCATATAATTCTGAGCAGTTACTTTTTCAGATCTTACTTTCATTTTGCTTAATAGTTTATCAAAAATTTCTAATCAAACAATATTGACTTATATTTTATACTAATTTTTCTGCAAATATTATTTCAGTGAGAAATTTTGTTAATAGTACATGACAAAGTGTTACCAATTTCCCTAAAAACTCCTAATATATCAGTGTTAACTTTCTCTCTCTTAAGATGTGAATTGAAATCTTTTTGTATTATGTGCATTGTGAATTATGATCATTAATAATGATATCTTAATGCCATTAATAATGATACTTTAATGCATTTCCTTGAGTGAGGGCATTGGGAATAACTAATCAATGATGTGGCATTCAAATGTATTAAAGATGGAATATATTATTAATTACTTATTCTTGGTGGCTCTACTCATGGATATGCACTCTATTTGCACAGGCAAAATTACTTACAGGAATACATAGAAAGGTGTTTCATGAAATCTCAAAATAATGTGATATGGGGCTAGTCCAATAGATTATGATGAATTTGTGATTTTGTGTGAGGGCATGTAGTAAATGATTTCACAAATAATTTTTTTTTGCTAGAATGCTGAGGCATTTTGATTATTAGGGAAAACCGCCAAAAAGAATTGAAATTAACTATAGATTTTTCCTTAATTTCAGATTATCTGCAGCACCTGCAATCATGATTGAAATCACTTCTGAAGTCCTCAATGATGAGGATGCTGAGATATTTCAAAATTTTGTGAATGAACTCCTAGCAAACACAAATGATCTCAATTGGAAATCTGAATTAAAGAAAATGGAATATGTGAATTTTGGTGTCCCAAAAAAATCTTTCCATACCTTAATCATGAAAGCTATTTTTGGAATTCCAGCTTTAAGGCAAAAATATTGTGATAAAACCATAGATACTACATTTTCAAAGATGTTTGGTGAAAAATCTAACAAAAAATATTATTCCAAGAAATTAGCCTCATATAAATTCAAAATGAAGAATAACCCAAATGAATTTGATATAGACAATTTAATTGTAAAATATTATAACAAGGAAAGGAAACCTCACAAGATTAAATTGACATATAATGAAAGTACAACAAATTCTCAGATATATAAAGATTTGAAAAGGAAAGCAACTTATGATTCAAATGATGTTTCAAATGAGAAAAGATTAAAATCTCTTAATGGAAACATATTCAGTGTTGTAGAACATGCAAACAAAAGTGCTATTGAAGTGTTCAAATACATCAAAAGTTGCTATGTGAATGAAAGACACTTTGACACTAACATTTTTTGTTTTGATAGCAATGAACCAATTAAATGTCATTTTATTTTATTGTGGCTGATTTCTAGATCTGTTAGAGATATCTCAAGAAGTATGGTTTGTGATGGTGAAGATAAAGAAATTGTCATGACAGACATAAGAAAAGACACTTTGAACAAATTCATAACTTCCTTGTATGAAAACCTAGATTTTACAAATGAAGCATTTGAGGTGCCAAATGATATTGAAAAGATTCTGAATGTAACATGTATTGATATTAAAAAAGAAAAGATACACTTAAATGGCATGGACAATGATAATGATCAATATCGCAAGTTTACTTCTAAAGAAGAAACTTGTGTCAAAATTGAAGACTATGAGGAAATTGATGAAATGATAAATGATAGTGTAAATGATGACGGTGACAATAATGATGAAGGTGACAATAATGATGATTTTGATCATGATTACAACCCGAACGATGAAGATCAGGACCAGAATGATGAGGATGAAACTTATGAAAGTAAGAAAAGTTTGCATCCTAAGATTAAAATTGAAAGTAGTGATAATGAATGGGAACTACCAGAGAACACTTTAACTCATGACATTAGTGATGGGAGCAGCATTGAAGAATTTATGAAGAAAACTTTACAAGGTGATACCATTAAAGTCATTCTAAAAAAGAGGAGAGAAAAGAAAATTAGTGACATACAAAAAGCTATCAAAAAGCATGTCACTGCCTTTGTGGCTGTAACTTCACAAGACGAAGTTTCATTTCAAGGAGAAGTGTTAGCCTGGTATAATCCAACAAAAACAGAAATTGTAGAACAATTTAAACAGCTGCTAGTTGCAACTGAAGTGCTTTGTGGACTTTCACCTGGCCTGACCTGTTCAAAAATTTTGAAGAGATTATTTTTGAATGAAGGTGATGAATTTCTTCAAGAAAAGAGTTATATTGTGAATAATTGTGCAAACAATGCTTATGAAGATGACAAGAAAATGCAAGATGAATTAGAATATGAACTTAGTAAATTTCAAGAAGGTCAAGATGCTCTTATTAAGCCTATTGTCTACAACAAATCGGGTATTGAGCTAAAACTTGTCAACAAAACAATCTTTTCAGAAAAGAATAATGTGAATGATATTGTGGCACTCTTTTTTGATACTAAAAGTAAATTGATTGAAGGACATAGATTGTATTACTCAAAGAATGATTGCTATATAGAAAAAATGGTTGAGACATTTTTCCACAATTCAATCTTTTCCTGTTGGACTGGTAAGAATAGTGAGGAAGGTTTGAAGGATCTTGGTTATTTATCACGGACACAATTCTTGCAATACATAAAAGACAATCAAGGACTTCTTCCTGAACACTACTCATGTCTTGCGGTTAATACAAAGTACAGAGCTCTTAAAAATGTAAAGAAAGTACATTTGAAGAAGGTATGTCCAGATTGTGGAGAAATTGCAAATTATAACCATTTGGCAGAGTGTAAATTTAGACATATGAATTGTGATTGCAACATTGAATTTGCAAACATTTATGAAAAAGCAAGACATATGAAAATGAAACATTCTGGAAATGAAAAGTTTGTTGAATGCGGAATTGGACCCTGCAATTTTGTCGGAAGCAAGGAATCAGTGATTTATCACAGAAACACCTATCATTTAGATACAAAAGTATGTGAAGTTTGTGGATTCACTGGCAAACCTTTACATGTGTCAATGCACTATAGAACAAATCATAAACCATTCTTTTGTAAAATATGTAATGACACTTTGATAGGAGAATATCATTTCAGGGTCCATAATGAAAGACTTCATAATGAAAAAGTTCCGTGTCAACATTGTAGTGCATCATTTGTTTCACAAAAGAAACTGAGACATCACATGA
This sequence comes from Longipedia americana, assembly GCA_028571025.1. Taxonomy (NCBI): domain Eukaryota; kingdom Metazoa; phylum Arthropoda; class Copepoda; order Polyarthra; family Longipediidae; genus Longipedia; species Longipedia americana. The sequence continues at coordinate 966 of JAOWAT010333058.1, read as the reverse complement.
TCAGGATGCATACTCCAGAGTCTGAAAAGCCATATCCCTGTGATAAATGTGAAAGAGGTTTCATCACCAGACAAGCCTTGAAAGTTCACTTCATTGGCAGTCACACCAATGATAGACCATACAAATGTAGATACAGTGAATGTACTTCATATTACAAGGATATGTCAATGAGAAATTGTCATGAAAGGAAAAGTCATGGTTGTGTCTTCTCTAAATTGGACGTTAAAAATGAGACAAACTAATTAATGCATAATGTGCTTTTTGAAATGTAGATGACAGAGAAATCACTAATTTGTACTGTACACCATTACATGTGTCAAGGTATCGGAAAAGGCAAATAAAAAATTTTGCATAATTTTGAGAAAATGATGTTTAAAGTTTTACAAATTTCAATTTTATGATATAAATTTCAGGGAAAGAGGTAACTTAAAATGTAAATGGCATCACAATGGAAAGAGATATTTCAAATCAGTCTTCAGTTCTGAAAAGTTAAAAAATAAGTCCTTTGATTCCTGTTGTGCTTAACATTTCAAAAATTTCCGAGTTATATTCCTTTTCCGATCCCGCACCTCAAATTCTCTTTCTTCAAAATGTTTCCAACTCGACTCTTCTTCCGTCAGAATGCGGCATGCCGGCTGAGGTTGAATTCGCCCGGATGCAATTCGTGAACAACTCCCGATTATTCAAGTCTCAAGTGAAGTACCAATGCGAGAGGGGGTTCGTGCTTGTCGGCAGAGATACGCTCATGTGCGATGTGGATGAGAGATGGAACGGACCCCCGCCCAGGTGTGAACCCGTCTATTGTAATGAACCCGCGCAAATCAGGCATGGAGGGTTCTCATTGTCCACCAATAGCACAAGGTGAGAAAATGGGACATATCGTATTATTAGGGTGGGTTATCCAAAAAAGAATTATGTCGGGAGGTGACTTAAAACAAGCACGTAAGCCGTGCATACCGTGCTGTG
>JAOWAT010332947.1:0-13628 GCA_028571025.1 Longipedia americana | reverse complement strand
CACACACACACACACACACACACACACACACACACACACACACACACACACACACACACACACACACACACACAACTGAAGGACCCTATGTCAAGGGTCTAAAATTGTGTAAAAAATCAGGTAACTCCATTTAATCTGCGATGGTACATTTTACCAAAAACCTAGATGAATAAGGATTAAAATATCTTCAAATTTCGTACGTTGAAATCACCCAAGCATTTGATTATATAGTTGAATAAAAGTAGCCATTTCATGTTCATTAGGAAAAAATGGAAATTAGAAATAAGAAGAAAATTGGAAACTGCTTTGTCATTAAATCTGAATTGCAAAAAAGTAATACCATTTTAAATTATTCATCATGTCCTAATGTACTTCGAAAAAATTGGAGTAATTGAAAAAATTCAAGAAATAAAGGTTTCAGAGGTAAAGTTTGGAGGAAAAATTGAGAGGAAAATGCTTCTTGCTCCACTTTTCAAGAAGTATAGATCTAAAGTTCTCATCTATTATTATATTACTGTCTCAATTTTTGTAATTTCATAAATGTCTTTGTGTATATTGTTAAAGAAACTGAGTAAAACGTTTCAAAACATCTTCATTATTATTTTCATCTCAAATTACGATGCATTCAGATGCGATATCGTAACACTTGCGTTCAAAATTAGCTTTATATCATTAAAAGTCTTAAAAATGTTTTCAAACCTACACAAATTTGTCAAAACTTGTAATAGATGGTACTTTTGTTCTCTAATTTTGAATAGGTACAAAAATGTAAATATATTAATGAGACAGAGAGATGAAAATTACTTTTCAAAAAGTATATCATCCATCATGTAATGGAGTATTATTAAATGGAATAAATTATGAAAAACAAACACAAAATGTAGAAGATTCATTCAATTAAAAGAATGTGAACATGCAAAACATTCAGAGAATTAGAAATATATTCTGGCAACAATTAAGGGTATGGACCACTGTTATGGATATTCAAGTGATATGCAGAGAAGGAATGAAAAAAATAAATTAATGCAACAAAAAATAACAAAATTAGTTCTTTGTTGGTATAGGTTTGACTGAATCAATAAAGTTTTACCCTCTGACATCTTTCATTATTTCAAATCACCAAAAAATTATTTTATGAATGAAAATTGAAAAAATATCATCAGGCTTTTTTTGACAAAAAATTTCCAAAAACTGAGGAAAATATTTCACAAAACTGAGGAAAAATCGCAAATCTCAGAAGTACGAAATCTTTAGGCCCTGAAAACTTGACTTTTTGACTTAAAATTGAAGAAAAACCAACGTTTCTTTGCAAAATTTTTGAAAAAGTGAGCTGAAAAAAACATAAAATCTTTACGAATTTTTTTAGGCCTTTTTACTTATTTAAGAGTCTAAAAACGTGTAAAAAAGCCTGTCATGTCGCTTTGTACTTTTTAACGAATAAGCAATATAAGTATCTGCCAAAAAGTTTGCATTCAAATATTGGCCGATTTATCTTGTCTGTATTGTAGGGTTCATTTTAGCATTGAAACAACGGTTGGCAACCTTTTACTGTGAAAATTATGGACTGCAATTTTTTTTTGAAAATTTCAATAAAAGATCGATGTGGCCTGAAAATCAAGAGGGTGGTTTACTATATGAGCTTACAAAAAATAAGAGGGAATATCAAAAATTGCATCAAATATTTATATAACAGGTATTTAATGAATTTACAGCAATTGTCATACTGGCTAATTTTTACATTGCATTTGTGCGTTTTTTGGAGCTGAGTGATAAAAGATTTTTTGTGACTGTTTTTTTACAAATTTGACTAACTCATATAAACTATATCGCCCTGTCTGTTCGAGTCAACATTCCAAGGCACCTTTTTCAAAATGTGGACTCAAACTTGAAATTTAGCAGCATTTTAGAGGCATATTTACGTTTTGTAACTATAATTCATGCCTAAATCCAAATGTTAATATATGTATCATAATGAAAATATTTCCGTAAAACTTATTTAGTGCGCTGACTTTTCTTACGGGGCCTTTTCTCTGGGGTTACAAAAGTATTCACCCCAAAAATTTGGGTATGATGTTATTTTAACTTGGTTCATAAATTTCAGTCCATATTTTGATATTTTCAATACTATAAGTCGCTTAAATCACATATACCACTTTATCAGATTTAGGGTATAATGTTTAGTTACACAGAGTAACCCCTAAAAGTCATTTGTAATAACATACAAAATTTATTTATTACCCACTAAGGTAATAAATAATAAAAATCTTTACATCCATATGAATGATATAATTTTGCGGAATATTTACAATCTTAAGACAAAAAAACATTTTCCCGCAATTTTGACCACGCCCTTTATATTTATTCTAGAGTAAGTGAAGTGCTTAAAGAAACAGGGGTTTTTTATTTGTCATTCTTATAAAAATGTGAAACTTTTTTTGTGAATAGAAACATTAGCATAAGTGTTTGAAATGTGTTGATTTTTGTGTGCAAGTCACTGTTTCTGAACAAATTAGTTTAATCTGTGACGTCAGAAACTAATTCATAATAAATCATAGACTTGCTAAAGTGATATTTGTTTTTATTGTAAATAGCAAAAAATGCTTTTGGAAATTCATAAGGAGGAAAAGTCAACCAGTGTGACAAATTAAGGCAATTTCAAAGTTATTGCTTGTCTAATATGAATACCACATTAAAGAAAATGGCAAAAAATTAATTTTTCTAATTTGAAAAGGCATTATTTTCAGGTCATTTGAATCAATTATAAAGAATACATGTACGTTACAAAGGATTTTTCTATAAAATATGGGGAACTTATTTTAGATTTTCAATTAATTTATGGAATATCCTTTTCTCCAATAAATACATTTTTGGTTGAGAAAAATTTTAAGAAATGTAAGAAATTTGTTGTTATTTAAAAACTATACGGTAAAATTAAAATTTTTATGGAGTGAGAAAAATAAAGAACTGTCTTATTCAAAAGCAGAATTAATAAGTAGATTAGTTTTTAAGCGAGGGTAAAAAATCCAAAGAGACTTCTACTTTTTTGTTTGCTTCCCCCAAAAGGATAATCCTGTTTATTCAAGTCTATTCAATTTGAATTTGAGAAAGAGAGCTCATGATCTGCCCATTATGTGAGCACATAAAGAACTCATTTTACATTTGTTTAATAGATGAAAATGGGTATTAGGGTTCTTATGTGTGGAGAGCTCTGGATATTTCAAAAATTGGTTATTTATATTTATATTTTAAAGAAATTATTGTAAAAAATCATTCAAGCACGAAATGGGAGGAAGGGGGGGGGTGGTTACACTATTTTCTTTATAAGAATAAGTTTTTATAGGAATATGAACATCAAATTTTCAAAAAATTTCTAAATTCGAATATATTAGTCTGACACGCTGCTTGAAATTCCGTTCACCCCGTTTTTAAATGCTCGTTTCTTCTTGAACTTACCCAATGAAAAAATGTGATGCAAGTACGAACAACTTTCTCGAGGGTCAAAATTTAGATTTTTACCTCATTTCAAATTTTCCGTAAAATATTTTCACTCAAGCTTTTTTAAGGCATTCTGTTTGCCATCCATTAACTGATTTGTTTTGTTTTGTAGGCTAACCTGTTCTGTTTTCGTACGCTTAGCCGGTTAATATTTTTCAGTACCTAGATAAGCTGACGTGCACCAATGGACTTTTGAAATTGAGTTTTGTTTTTCAGCCTTGAATAATTAAGTAAAACTCAATTTTTCCTTAGAGTTCTACTTTAAGTTTTACTTTAATGTAAAATTTAAAGGGTTGCAATTTCTCTATATCTGTCAAATTCGACAATTAAGCTCAAAAACCGATTGGTCTGCCTCAACCGATGATTGTTGACATCAACAGATTTACGTCATGAAACTGAGGGCTCAGGAATAATTTTAGAAAACTTAGAAAATTGCGACTGACCCTGAAAGGTTGTAATTTGAACAATTTTAGGTAGATAGGATTCAATATTAAAATTTGTTCTATAAATCTGAAAAAAGATTTTTCACAAACGTGCTTTTGCACAATAACATTTTTGTCCTTTAGAAAATTCGACTTCTTTGTCAGACTATATATTTATTTATGTTCGCAAATAAGTTTGACATTTTTTGTCAAGAACGTATTTTTCAGCTAGCGTGGTATGAGCGAGACGAAAAATAGTTTAAGACAAAAACGAAAGCTTATTTGGGGGCTTCTCTCTTGTGTCAAATTTCATAATTCGAAATTTCTCAAATCCGACAAAAAAGTGATTCGAGGTTGATGCGGACTTTACTTATTTTGTCAGATTTATTTAGTAAATCTGACAAAAAAGGAAAATCCTCATTAACCTCGAGTGTGAAAAGTGAATTTTTATTGTTAGATTTATTAATATATTTCACAAGAAAAGAAGCCATATATAGACTAGGACAGATATTCTTAAATAAGAAGTCGAGTTTCAACTGAATTTTCCGTATTCTTATGAAAAACATTGGTGTAATTGCTTTTTATACAAATCACTCTAATCTAAAGTTATAACTGTGTAGAAAAGCCTTCTCCATAACAATGTGCATTTTTCTAAAATTTGCATCACTTCTGTTTTTGACATGATCCTAAAGCAAAAATGCTTTACTACCTCATAAAGTCTCATAATTTCCTATCCCCAGAAAAGATTGAAATAATAGTCTGTCAATTGAAATTCTCCCAAATTAACAATGATTCCTCTACTGAAAGTAGAGATTACACCATTTTTAACACCATTTGAAAAATGTAGAGAAATTATTTCAAGTATTACATTCCTTTCTTTAATCTGTCTTCCATTTTTCTTGTTTATCGCGCGTGTCACATTTTCCCCAAAAATAATTTTCCTCTCTATTTAGTCCGATAAGACATTTATTATCTTTTAAGTTTGTTCACTCTCTCTTATTAAAGAAGAAGGTACTTTGATGGTGGTCTTTCAAGTGAAGTAAATTGTGTATGTCAAAAGTAAGACAAACATATTTCATTTTGGATACATCTATATGATTCATTGTTAACAATCACACAAAAGTGAGGTCTGTTATTAAACTATCAACTTTATTGATAAAGCATTGAAAGAGTTCTCTTTTGGCTATGTTGGTAATAAATCCTTCCGTTAATTGCTACATCATTTCTTGGTTATTAATTCTCTCTCTAAAGTAAAGTTTGGGTAGCTTGATAAGCCTGAGATGGACTTTCTTGGAAACAAACTATTTATAGATTGCATTTCACTTGATGAAATATGATGATGATAGTGAAGTACTTTTCTTTCAAAATGCGGTGATTATTTCACCTTCACCAATTAATCCTCCTAAAAGAGTTATGAGATGAACTTACATTTTTTAAGGATTTTAAAAGAGCAAAGAAATTTACTTGCGGCAGTCAAACAATTTTTTAGCATGGACACTGCACCTAGATTTAAGGGTGAAAAATTGAACCCTGATGGACACCGACAATTTTAGTAACAATTTTGCATAAGTAGGGTTCCACCACTCCAGTTGAAAGAGGGTTAATCTTGACATTGGCAATAAAGTGAGACACATATTTTATGAAAATGTGTTCTATTCTGAAAAGAATCATTGCACGGTATGCGATTTTGCGGAAATATTAAGATAAATTTGTACCGATCTTTCTTAAAAAGTAAATTACTTAAGATACATAATCTAGCAGTTTTGTTAGTGTCTTTCACAAATGAATAGGAAATTATATGAGAAAGAGAAAACATATTTGCTTTAAGATCATGATAAAATAAAAAGTGATACAATTTTTAGAAAAATACAAAAAATTAAAAATCATTTTTAAAAAGATATATGAATGCACAATTGATGTAAGTTGGATGTGAATATAATAATCATTTTAAAACTGTGATACTTTACTGAAAATTTATATAATTTATTCTGTACTTTTCATTTTAGGTAAGGGACAAGAAATAACTTATTTCTGACCTTCATGTGGTGGACTTTCTTGGTTTGATACTTTTGGCAATAAAGTAATAAATTGGGGGAGTTTAATATTCCATGTTGAAATCTTACACCTTTAATCAAGTAAAACAGACCCAAGAAAATGAAAGAAATAATGGATGGATGGTTCTTCTAATAAATAATATTCTCTCTTTATGACAGATATTGTTTTTGATAACGACAGATTGAAGCAAAAGGAACGCCCTCTCGATCAAATTTAGTAGCAAAGGATCCCATTCATTCATTCTTTCTTTCATTTTCACTTTTTGCACCAGCCCAAAAATTTGATTAAAAGTTAAAAAGTCACTTTAAGGCAAACTGGCACCAATGCGATGAGATGCTCAGATATTCCACTTAGTGCCAAAAATAAATCGGTTCATTTTACTGAAGTAAAATTATTGATGATTCATTTTGAATGGATTTGTGTCCTCGCTTTGCAAAATTTTGGGATCATTGAAGATCTAGACCATTTTTATAGAGTATGGACCACTGAGTAGGGCCATTAGGAGAAACTAATCAATGATAAATTTCATCTTTCACTGAATAATATGAATGGTTTATCATCGATTAGTTTGTCCTGGTGGCCCAACTCAGTGGTCTATGTTCCAAAGACTTTTTTGGACAAGCACACGCACACATTTATTCTAGCAAATGCCAATTTATTTACCTAATTCTGTCCAAATAAATTTGATTAATTCATTTAAGATTATTGCATTGCTGTCGTATATACGAATTTTGATCAATTAGATAGCCTTTCTGGACTAATACTGAATTATACTTTTCACATAAAAATAATGTGCAGTTTGTACCATTCTGACATATTTTGGCCTGTTTACTCGCTTTGCCTTCTCCTCTATCATTCATCATGTGAAATTCTTCAGAGTTTTTATTTTCATTTGCTTTATATCCTTTGGCAAAATTTCATTTTGTTTCAATTTTGAAACCGAATTAAATCAGCTTGCTAAAAATAGACTTCTGTGTGCTCAGATTTGAAATATATACGTTTTGGAATGCTTTGTGCAATTTAAGAAAGATTTTTGAAATATTTTGAATAATGCTTTAAATTCTTCAACCTTATTTGAGGTGCCCAAGAGAACTTTTAAAATCATTTTAAAAATGGTTCTTTCATGATAAAAAAGAATCTTTTTATCTCTATTCTCCTATGCGGAAATTGATGTTAGCTACAGCTTTTTCAATAAAATACTGCATAACAGATTAGTATAATGATATTTTCTAAAATTTGCGTAAATTATTTAATTTCAAACTTTCAATGAGGCAGCTCATTTTAAAAATTCCGGTCTCCTAATTAGAGTCCATCGATCCCTCCTCATTTTCATTTGTGACAGCAAATCTGGAAATCCTGGAGACTATCTTTGCAAATCAGAAGCGTTTTGTTTGCTTCCTCCGCAGTTTTGTTTTCATTTTCATTTCCATTCTTCAAAACTTTCGGTTTTTAGTGTCCGCCCTAATTGTAAAATACATCAAAAAATCTACGAAAACGCATCACTTTGAGGCTAATAAAATAGTTTGCTGTTTCAGTCAGTGGTGAGTGGCTTGCGCCTTCTCAAATCACTTTAGTCGTCTTAGTTGTGTGATTCCTCTTTATATGAATGCCGTGATTATATTAGAGGCATTCGGAAAAAGTTTTGTCACTCAACCTCCGTAACGATCAATTGTGAGTATGGTTGAGCTTAGTTTGTGAAGATGTTTGCCCTTAGGAGAATATAAGGCCTACTTTTTCCAATCGAATTTTAGAAGCCAGTCTTAGAGGGAAAAGAACACCAAAAGGAAGAAACAGAAAAACAGGAGTTTTCTTAAAAAAAGATGCTTTATTCCATCTCATTGAATTTGGCCAAACATGAAGACTATCAAATTCACCATGTTTGATCACTAATTTTATCTGATTAATTGAAAAAGTTTTGGAAAATGGGAGGGCAGTCTATAAAAAAAGAGGTTCTGCAGTTTTTGAATTTAACTGACTCAAAATTGGAGAAAAATCCGAATGTAAGCTGGTGATTTTAATGTTTGTTTGTTGACTAAGTTTAATGGGACGGAGTAGTACATTTTTCTAGAGGTTTATATACATGCAACTAATATACTCTTCCTCTGTATCATTTGCAATCTTAAAGCTCTTGATGATTGAATTTAGAATATGACAGTTTAAATTGTAGCTCCTCGGTGCTCAAAAACTTTTGAAATTTGCCTATTCAAATGTGGCTCTTATACATTTTATACCACCAATTTTATCAAATTATTGAAAGTAGGTTGGAAAAAGTTTTCATTTAGTTTTATTTTGACAGTTTAATCAGAATGTCACATTCTTTCATCTTTAAAACTATCTAATCCATACATTATTCTATTTCTGTGCGTGTAAGACATTTGAAGAAAATTAAACAATTTACAATTTTTTCATGAAATGAATGCATCGTCATTCTATTTGTAATATAACTGCTCAATCTTTTTTCTTTTTTAGCATCTTGGCTCATGAGAGAAAATGAAAATACCCATCTTTTCATTATTCAGTACTCAAAAATACTTTTTGGGTTGGGCGAGGCAAATTCTCTGGCAATATAAACTTTCTTTGCACAAAATATGAATGGTAGTTAAAATCAATGATATTGCAGATAAAATCGAATACTTTTAAAATGTGCACTGGGGATTTTGAATGGACTCAGTAATAGTGAGAAGAGAAGCAAAAAATCAAATTAATTTGTATGTTTTCATTCCTGATGTGCAACAATTGACTTGATGCCATTTCTGCAATTTTAAGCTGGTCATTATAAGGATCTGCTAAGATGATTACTAAATCAACTTAGAAAAGAACTTTAAAAGCAAAACAAAACTATATCTTATCAATCATTTTAAAGATATGTATTAGTTTTTATATCTTTATTTACTTCTTCATGAAAAAATAATCAGTTGTAATAATATTCATAAAACTTCTTTTTTGAGGTGAGATTTCGAAAATTTGTTTAATTTGTTTTCTAATTTTTCTTTTAAAACTTTTCTGTCTATAAATCATTAAGAATTCTAAAAATGTCTGAGTTCTTCAAAAAGGTTTGCAAAAAATAGCCACTGCTAAATGTTGCATTTTGGTTTGAATGAAAGTGGTATTTGGCCGACTTGACATATTTTTGCAGAAATTTTTATTGACCAAATAAAGGAATTTTTACGACCCTCTTTATGGCTATGAAAAGGTTTTCAAAGTAGCATACAAACGGAGATTATCAACTTTCTCAGAATTTTAAAGCTGACATTCTTATTTGATATTAAGGAGGCGTATTTTCATTTAATTAACTTCCAGACCTCATCAAAAACTTCCTCGATGCAAAAATTTAAAAAGAGAAAAAAGATCAAAACTAAAGCATTTTATATTTTCAACCATTGACCATTTGAAATAAAATTCTTAAAAAAATAATTATGAATTTTACAAAGTTCTTAAGCTTCTTACATCTTTCAAATTATAAGTTTTTGAATCAAAAAGTGAAAAGTACAAAAAGTTAAAAATTATTAGATGTCAATTTATCTTTTATGCAATGTTAGCAGTACTTTATCGAGTATCATTGCATCACATGTTTAAATTTTATGTAGTAAAAAGTCTGCCTCAAGCCACATTCCATGCTCAAACTGTTCAGGTTGAGATCTTGTATGAGTTGACTTCATGGTCTTCAAATGGGTCATATTAAATAAATCTCAATTTTATAAGGTCTGAACTCCATGAGGGGGACAATGAGGCAACAAATACCCATTGCTCAATGCTCAAGCATAGCTATGTTGTAAAATGACGCAATACCCTCCCCTTTTCAACACACTTCCTTTGCCCAACTCAGATTCAGGCAGTCAAGTGCATTCAACTTGATTTTAATTCAAACGAAAGTGAGTGAGACGAAAAGTCGAAAAAGCGTGCGATCTCCAATGAAAGTAAAATTCAGTTTTCGTCTTCATTTTCCGTGTGTGTGCTTGAGTGAGTGTGTGTGTGTGTGTGTGTGTGTGTGTGTGTGTGTGTGTGTGTGTGTGTGTGTGTGTGTGTGTGTGTGTGTGTGTGTTCGCGCGCACGCTATTGACCCACTTTCACACAGCAGCACAGAGGAGAGGGGATATTGAAAATGAAGGTTTGGCCATCCAAACCATCCAGACGTGATTTTGGGATTAAGGCATGGCGCACTTGGATGGGCAAATTGGATTAGGATGGATGAAAGTAGGGAATGTGATGGTCACTGGTCAGTTCACAAAAGTGTAATTAAAATGGACATTTAACATTGCAAATTCGGGTTTACAAAACAAAAATAATTTCAAAGGCTTCAATCCTCCATCAGTAATTGAGGCTGTATGTACATAGACAAAATGAAAATGTATAGTTATTCCTAAATAATATTTAATCTGAGCTGATTTAATAAGAAAAAATTCAATCAGCAGAAAGTATTATATCATTTTCAATATATAATTTCATTTAGTAGTAATCAGGTAATTTTTATTGAAATCGTATTTAGCATTACTTCCACTGAGTAAATGAGACCAAATAATTTTTTGTATGCAGAGATCAATTGAAGTTAAATTACAGTGAGTAAAATGTAAAAAGAAAATTAGAATCCGAAGGTTTTCATCCAAAAGTTTTTGTTAACGATAAAGGTTAAATAATAGCGGTCCTTGGATTACTGCACTCTTTTTTATCTGTCAAGACCTGACAATTATATTCAATTTGATAATTTCTATCGCATTCATTTGATACATTGTCTCAATTATCAATTTTTGGTAATTTTCAAAATAAATAAATTTAAAATTCATTTCAAAAGATCATTTGGAAAGAAAACCATTCATGAAAAATTACAAAAAAAGAAAAATTACAAGAATAATAATCATGTTAAACAATTTTGAGAGCCTGTCATCACAGATTAACAAGTCAAAGACTGATCGAGAGAAAAAGGCAAAAAGATTTCTCTCCATAAACAAAAATCTTTGTTTCCATCTCAGATTGGATTTCATTTTCATTTTCTGGGCAAGAGATGAGAGAGACCTACCAAGAAAAATTGGAAAATTGGCAATATTTTAGAGAATAGATAATGAGGACATAAATGGGTGCGATTATGAAGTTTTGTATCTATTTCAACGTTATTTATGAAATTCATATCCTGTTTTTGCGAGCAGTTGCGGAGTACCGCGATTCTACACGTGGCCTTTTACTCGCGGTCAGAGTCCCGTGAGTCTAGATGTGATTTTTTCAGTAAGTGACCTTTGGTTATTTGGTTAATTTGGACAATGAGGAAACATTTTGAAAATTTGGAAAAATTGGAGAAATTGGAAAATTTGGAAAATTTTGAAAAATTGGAGATTGTGGATAAATCGGAAAATTTGGGAAAATTGGAGATTGTGAAAAAATTGGAAAAAATGGAAAACTTGAAAAATTGATAAACATGGCAAGTTTCTTTGACTGATGAATTGAATTGGAAGACTAAATAAACTTGTAAAAAAATTTAAGAAAAATTGAAAAAGTGCAAAACTGAGTGTTCACCGCGAGTTTAGCACATATCAGGGCTTGTTGTTTTTCAGATGATTTGGTCATTTGGTGCTGTTAAGAACAAATTATGAAGTGGATTCGCGGTGCTTTTTAATCGAGACTGATGCACATTTTGGGCTTGTTTCTCAAAAATTTGTTATTTTCATTAAGCTAGTAAAAATCTCGTTTGATTTCTGAACAAAAATAAATTATTTTCTTATATGTATGACATCCACCATTTTTTGCAGAAATGAAACCGAAATAAAAGTAATTGAAACTAAATTTCAGATATTCAAAAGTAAGGTTTTTGCTCAATCATTTATTTCATTTACCTCATATTAATATCTTGCCCTGACCTTTTTTTAATTTTATCTTCTATAACCATTTGAAGAATTTGATTTCACAAAGGAAGGAAATTTATTTAGTACAAAGAAACCAAAACAATTTAAATATTTACCATATAAAGATAGTTCCTATAGTTTGTAGAAGCAAATTCAAAGTATAAACTTTATTTTTAAGCATCCACCTGGAAAATCTGAGGCTCAGTTTTTAGGTGACAAAATAAACTATTTCTATATTTTTACTGTCTAATTTCAATTTGACGGTCTAGTATAGTACATAGAGTAGGAAATAATGAAAGGCCCAGAGTATGGTTAAAAGAAATGTATAAAAGAGAGAAAGAGAGACGGTATCTTGTATTGTTGATGTGAATTTGAGCACATCTGATAATGGGGGATCTTTCTCTCTGCATTGCAATGCAATACCCAATGATGCCCATTTCATAGGCGACATTTTCCGCGAGAATTTAACAAAAACTAAGAACTGTCAAAAATTGAAAACTTCAAATCTACGAAAGCTTCAGATTCCAAACTTTTTCTGAAGATCTTTATTGTCTGTTGATAAAGTGCCAAAATGCATGTTTCTGTTATGAAATTACCAAAATGATTATTTGAAAAAAATCAAAATTTTGATTAAATTAGAACAATTGAAGAAAACTCGACACTAAAACGCAAAAGCTAAGACATACGAAAATTTTGTTTCATCTGTCGAAGTGATGCTTAAAAAGCCTGCTCTTGTGGTGGTACCCAAAAACTGCCCATTTGGTCAGTTTCGATTTTCAGGTTTTAAAACGGCTTTGCTAAATTGTATTTTCTCTCCTGGACAAGCTTTTTCGAAATGTCTTCTGAATTTAATGAAAGTTACTCCTAGATTAAAACAAAGAAAATGTATGATTTTGAGTAAAATACCAATAAAATTTTCATCCCTACCTTTTGCGGATGTATTTGTAAAACATGAATTACCCTTTTTACATTTTGAAGAATATATTATTCATAACAAAACGAATTCAGCTGTAAGAACACTTTTGTTACAAATTAACTTCTAAAAATATTTTTGTTGAATTAAGAGGGTGAATGTATGATTTTGTGATAGATCAACAATAATTCACAATTATAAGTTTAACATTTTGAAGAATGATATTACTCAAGCACCCTACACAGTATAACTGATTATGAAGGCAAAAGAAGTATTTTAAGGTGTCAGTCTCAAATCTTTCACATAAATAAATCCCTCAAAAAATGAAATTTTTTACAACATAATGATTTTTTTCCATTAAATAACTTTTTTGCGTCTAGTTTTTGCGCCAAAATGTTATTTAATGCACAAAATTTCATTATGTAGCAAAACTTTTGAGTTCTAGTCATTTTTCTTCCCAAACTCAAAATCCAGTCTCAAATCTTTCACATTCACCATCAGTTTTACCGCATCGGATTGTTAAGATACTTATTTATTAATAAGGATGTAAACACAAGCTACACACAGTTGTAAAAAATTTGCATTAACGCCACTTACGCATTAGGAAAATGTATCAATGGCTTTGATGTGATTTAATTTTGGGTGTCGAACGCTCACCCAAAATTTTGGGTGAGCGATCTCATATTTTCACAACAGTGCAGTGCCCTCAGTCTAGAATTTCTTAAATTTTCCCAGTTTTTTCAAAAAATTGATGAACATTTTTTATCAAAAAAAATCTCAATTTATTGAACGCCCTATTTGCTAGAAATGCATAATGAACAATTTGGGAAACATTAGCATTGATAGAAAAATAACAAATTGTAAACAAAACATTGTTTACAACTGGAACAAAATGTAAACAAAAAAGTAAAT